>APFE030179625.1:30313-104066 GCA_000404065.3 Pinus taeda
TTCTAGCAATTGATAGTACACTGCCCCTCCATCTGATCTCAACTGGGTCTTTGTTTGAACTAACATGCATGAGTTATTTATGAGAGAATACTCAGTTATCTGAAGTGCAGTAGTTACATGCATGCAAGCATTAACTAACTGAACTTACATTAATTCAACAAAATGTTTGAATTAATCTAACTCAACTTGACTCAGTTAACTAAGTCAACTAATTCCAACTCAATATTACAACTCATCCTTATCTCTTTAGCTGATGGATAAATTCCTCAATTAATGTAGACACTGTTGCATGTCCCCACATAAACTTCAAGTTTGATTTTCCTTAACTAATTAACTCAAGATGAATTAATTAATTATTTTACAAATTGCTGCTAAGATCATATTCGAATTTTACTTCACTATTTTAGTTTAGGGGCTGACTAAAATAGGAAGGTATCCCGAAATTCTATTTATAGAATTCTATTTTCAGCACTTCCATTTTTCCATCCATTATTGCTAAGATCAACACTGGCTAAACTACTATTTATAGTAGTGCTATTTTTAGCAATTCTATTTTTAGCATTTCTTGTTGCTATTTTCAACACTCCCTCTCAACAAGAAATGGATTATCAGTAACCCCAATCCTGTCTATGTGGAACTCGAACTTGCATCTTGACAATGCCTTAGTCAAAATATCTGCATCCTGTTCCTCAGTCGAAACATACAGCAACAACATGATCCTCTTGACCACACATTCTCGAAGATGGTGATACCGGATATCTATGTGCTTGGACCTATCATGAAAAACTATATTCTCGGAGAGTTTGATACAACTCTAGTTATCGCAGTAGATCACTGTAGGATCCATCATCTGACCAAACAATCCCATTAGAATATTCCGCATCCAAATGGCCTCACATGCCACCTGACTAGAAACCATGTATTTAGCCTCTGTTGAGCTAAGTGCAACTGATCTCTGTTTCCTGTTGTACCAAGAAACTATAGCTGAACCAAGGTTGAAGATTCCTCTAGAAGTGCTCTTCCGGTCTAATGGACTCCCTGCCTAATCTACATCTGAGAAGCCCTAAAGCTTCACTCCCTTTGTCTGCCTGTACCACAATCCAAACTGAGATGTGCCTCTAAGGTATCTCATCACATGCTTCGCTGCCTTCCAAAACATCTTGGTAGGCTGAACCATAGCTTGACTCAGCTGGTTCACTGCAAAGCATAAGTCAGGTCGTGTGTTCACCAGATACATAAGTGAACCCATCAGCTGTGGATAAACAATAGCAGCTACTACCTCACCTGAAGTAGCATCCTCCTTCCTCCAGTTCCCAACTAGAGGAGTCTGCATGGGCTTGCACTTCTCCATGTGAAAGTGCCTGAGTATCTCATTGGCATACTTGTCTTGAGACACAAATACTTCCCCATCTTTCTACCACACCTCCATGCCTAGAGAGTAGTGCACAAGGCCCATGTCCTTCATCTCGAACTCCCTTGCAAGGTCCTCCTTGCAAGACTGTATCAACTGATCATCACCTGTCAAAATCAGATCATCGACATAAAGAAAAATGATCAATGGTTTACCTTTTACCATAATGTGGTAAAGGTTCACAACTGCTTCACTCTTGGTGAAGCCCAAACTGATGAAATAGCTGTCGATCTTGGTGTACCAAGCACGGGGTGCTTGCTTCAGCCCATACAGATCCATCTTGGGTCTGCACACATGCGACTCACAATCGAAGGTTTTGAAACCTTCTGGCTACTCAATGTACACCTCCTCCTTAATCTTTCCATTGAGGAATGTTGTCTTCACTTTCATCTGGTGGATCTTCCACCCTATCTGAGATAATAGTGCCAACATCAATCTAATCGATGATTACCTTGCTATGGGAGCAAAATTCTCATCGTAGTTGATCCCCTCGACCTATGAGAAACCCTGGGCAACAAACCTTACCTTATGTTTCTCAACACTGCCATCAGTTGCCTGCTTTACCTTGTAAAGCCATCTGGAACTCACCACCGACTTGCCCTTAGGCCTTGGGACAACATCCCACACACTGTTCTGAATGATAGAGTCGTACTCCTCTACCATTGCATCAACCCAGACTGGTTGCTGCACTGCCTCCTCGAATGAAGAAGGTTCGGTATCTACACACTCCCCAACCAGGGCCATGTAACCAATTTACCGCTCAGGTGACCTCTTCTATCTGCGCTAAGAAGATTGCTGTCCCACATTCTCCAGTGCATCTAGCATCAACCTATCAACTTCCCTTGAGTGTTTCCACCCATATATGGAAGTATCAGCATGAGTGGATGTCTCCACTCCCGGATCCTCTGCATGCGGTTGCTCCGCATCAATTTGAGGCTCCTCATCCTTAGGAACTGAAAGTTCCTCATTTGCATGCAACTCAATCTCCCTCTCAAGTGATAAGCACATGGCTTTCTGCATGTCAAACATCGGATCCCTACATACCACTGTCCTCTAAATGGAAGGCAGGTACACTCGATAGTTGTGGGGTGTATCCATGTACCCCACAAATATTCCCAACTCAGCTGTTGGGTCTAGCTTCTTCCTGGAATCATTGGTCACATGACAGTAAAATGATGATCCAAAGATTTGGAAGTGACTTACATCAGGTCACTTCCTGGAATAGGCCTCCATAGGTGTCTTCATCCCCAATATACATTGTGGGCTTCTGTTATGCAAGTATACTACTATATTGCATGCCTCAGCCCACAAATGCAATGGTAGGCTTTGGTCATGCAACATCGCTCGAGTTGCTCCCACAATCGATATGTTCTTCCTTTCGGCCACCCCATTCTACTATGGGTTATGGGGTGCTGTCAATTCCCGTTTAATACCTTCTGCAGCATAGAAGTCTTTAAAATGTTGGGAGACATACTCTCCACCATTTTCGCTACGTAAGGCTTTTATTTTCTTTCTAGATTCTTTATCTGCCAAGGCTTTAAACTCACAAAACCTCAAGAAGGTTTGATCCTTCTTTTGCATAAAGTATATCTAGCATCTACAAGAAAAATTATCAATAAAAATAACATAGTACCTTTGTTTAGCAGTGGAGTCTGTAGAGAAAGGTCCACAAACATCTGAGTGAACTCGCTCCAAGATTGCTCCAGCTCTACTATCTCGATCTAGAAAGGAAAAATTCGCATAGTTACCCAAGGTACAACCTTTGCATGTAGTCATATGCTCAAGTTTTCCCTTGGGTAATCCAATAGAAATTTGTTGCATGATCTTTAGGGCTCCATGGTGCAAGTGGCCCAATCTTCTATGCCATAGCTCACCAACATCTTGGCTCTACACCATCTCAGCTTTGGAACTCAAATCAACACAATCACCTACCTCTAGCTTGTAGAGATTCTTAACTCGAATCCCTATTCGCTTTGTATGTCTAGTACCGATATGCCTCAGGAAAACCTTTCCTTGACTAAAGACTACATCATAGCCTTTATCTTCTAGCATAGTGACAGATAAAAGATTCTTCATTAGACCTGGTACATACTTTAAATCAGTCAGGGTGAGGGGAGCTTCATGCTCCCTCTGAAACACAACCATACCTTCACCTAAAACATGGTACTTTCCATCATCGCCCATCTCGATCCACATCTAGAGATCCTTCTCCTCCAAGGTACTGAAAATATTCTTGTCATCCGACATGTGGAATGAAGCTCCACTGTCCAGGCACCACACACATCCCACCATGAATGAAACTATGCATACAATAAGTGATAAATGAAACTCAAACTGTGAGGCTAGTGCCTCACCATTTGATCCCTTTGAGGAACCCTTCTTGGATTTCTTCTGTGGACAATTCATAGCATAATGGCCCACTTCATGACAATGAAAGCATCGCACTTTTGATTTGTCAATCTTCTTCCCATCATGGGAAGAACCAAATTTGGGATGGGATGCCTTCCCTTTCCCTTTCCTTACCTTACTCACTAAGGCTAGATTTTCCTCATCATCTTGCTTCGATGAGGATCCATCTCTAGTGCTTCTTCTTATTTCCTCCTGCATCAGATCCGACCAAAGTTTCTCCCAATCTGGAAGTTTTTATCTCCCATTAACCGAGTCTTGGTAGCTATGCCAGCTCTTAGGGAGACTAAGGAGTGCAAGACTCACCATGTCATCATCAGTGGTCATGACCCCTACACTTCCAAGCTCATCCCTGCAGGTGGCGAGCTTGTTCAGATATGTAGAGATCATGTCGCCTTTTTCACACTTGATCTTATGAAGCTTGTCTTTCAGTGCCAGCTTCCTCTTATCGCTGTTGTTATGATATAAATCTTTCAATTTTTTCCACATCTAAAATGGAGTCTCCTTCCCATGGAGGCTCGAGATAATGTGATCTCAAACTCCCTCCCAGAGGATTCTCCTTGCTCTAGCCACACATTTCTTCCATTCCACCAGTTGAGTAGCATCAGTCGGCTTGGGGACTTCTTGATCAATGAAGTCCTTTATACCATTATACTCTAACACTTTCTCCATGCTATCCTTCTAGGATATATAATTTGATCTCCCATCAAGGGCATACTCAAGTCTTAAACCACTGAATGCCATAGGTGAAATAGATATGTGATAAGAACTCGATTTCTATATTCAGGAAGCAAACTTCGAACTTTGAACTTCTTGTATACTATTCTTTGCCTTGATCACCTTTGCTCTGATACCATGTAGAAATTCCCATTGTAGATCAACAAATTATGCAATATACTAAAATGCAATACAAGATCTACTTCTACAACACTTTGCAAAAGCTTAATCAATTTGAGCACAATCAATGAGAAAACATATAGTTGAGAATGAGAAATCAATCACACATAACACAGAAGAAATAACCCAGGGAAAGCCTCATCCTAAAACCCCAACTCTGTATTATCATTGTTGGGCTAATTTATTAACACAAGTATTTAATTATCAATCCGGGTTTGTAAAACTTGGAGGCAAGTCTACAGTACATGGATATCAGATGTAGCCAAGCTTAGAAGATAAAATTTGAAGAGTTAAGGAAGTACATATTACAAATATAAACCTATTTTTAACAATTTCTAATTCACTTATGTAATATGTGAGGGATGAGGCTCCTAACTTAGGAGAACCGAGTTGTCCTTCCCTGCAATACTACTTTCATGAGGAGAAATCTAAAAGAACTAATTAACAATGGTTTATGATGCAGAAGATGTGAAAGAAGAGGCTCCTAACTAAGGAGGACCAGATTTTCCTTCTTCACAATTCTACTCTATCATAATCACCATTGCTTCAAACCAGAAATGCATAAATAACTTCAAATAAGAAAAGGAGAATGAAATTTAGTTTTAGTTCAAGATCAAATAGAAGGGGAATTTAACTTAAATTCCTGCGTGTCTCTTCATATGTAGATTAGAATTAAACCAATATCCATTCAAAAATCATCACACATTAATTAAAATAAGCAAATTGGAAATAAAACAAGTAAACAAATCTAAAGCAACTAGTTCATGAAAAGTAAGCTAGTTTAACAATGAAGTGTACTTAGCTTGGAGTGCGGGCCCTCCACCCTTGCCTTGCACACTTGAGGATGCTATCAAATGTTGAAACTTCAAGCACTCATCCACACTAATGGAAAACAAATGAAAGTAGAACAAGTTCTTCTAATTTAACCTCCAATATTCAAATGTCTTAGCATAAAGTTATATACAAATTACATATGGTAAGCCTTCAAAGTCTTGGCTTAAATAGAATTTTATGAAACAAACTGATCTAAAGTCTCTCTAACAATCATATCTATTCATATCCATCTATCTAAGTCAAATCCATCCAATCTATCACTAGAAATATGGACAATCCCATGAAATCATAAAACTTTCCTATTTCCTAGGGATTTTCTGGGTGACTAGTAATGTTTGACCAGCCTTGACAGGGCCTAATAAATCTTGTTTTGACCAAACGAAGTCGATTTAGTTCAGTCCTAGTTTCCAAGCTTTCCATTCATGCATCCAACTCGAGCCCAAGTGTCCTGCAAATATGTCATCCACATAGCTATTACAAGAATTTCTGATTTTGTCCAAAATTGCACTTGAAACTCAATTTTCATAAAAACTTCTAGAAATTGCAAAATTAAAATTAAATACATGAATATGCATAAAATACATCAAAATGAGATGGATGTGATGGAAAATGGATGGAAAATATAAGGATTAAGTAAGTTTCCTTAAGCAAAAATAGACGAAAACTGAGGACCAACATCTCCCCCTTGCTGATCTTCAAGCATGTCCTCATGCTTGTTTCTTCCTTTTGACCTTTTTCTTCTATATGCTGACTAGCCTGCTGATGTACCTGTGGCTCTAACCCTTGAAGAGAACCTTTCTCTTGAGCTACATGTAAAAGGATATCTATGCTTTCAACTTTTAAAATCAAAACCATACTTGTTTCAAAAATCGAATTTTAACCTTCTCTGCTTTTAATTAACACCATACTTGTAAATCAAATCTTATTCTGCCTTGCCCATGGGGCTTTGGATTGACGGTGAATGGGTGCGCTTTTAAGGCACTCCTTGCGATAGGTCACCGGTTCAAATCCCCCGTGGGTACTTAGGTTAGTCTTAACTAGAAAAAAAAAAATCTTATTATGCCTTAAGAGATCCTTAAATTTTGAAATAAACAATGCTCTCTTTAAAAAAAAACACATACTGCTCTTTATCCTTCAAAAATGATTTTTTAAAAATGAATCTTTGCTCTCAAAATCAATTTTGAATATTTTTAACAAACTCTTCTCTGAGAAAAAAATTCTTAAGTCAATATTCTTTAATTCTGGACTCTAACCCACTAAAACAATGAATCAAATGACTTCCAAAAATTATTATGGTTCATCAAAGAGAGAAGTTGTTGCTTAATGACTAGATTCCCTCCTTTTCACATAATTTCGTATATTGATCTTCCTCCAACAATGATTCCATGTTTGCAACATTATTCATGTGTACTTTTTTCTATCCATCCACCGTCATATGGTCTTCCATTAACCAAACCAGGAGAGCCATTAAGCTCAAAGTTGACTTCAACAATTTTCCCACGCAATTTACAAAATAGAGGTTGAAAGAACCATAAAATATCCCAAATAGAAATGAATTTGAGAAAACTTCCCGCATGGAGCCTAATTAGGCTCATTTTGAAGAAAACCAATGTTTTCATTTTTCAAATTTCATTTTATTTTGCTCAGAAAAAGCAACAAAAAATAGTGGCCTTTAAAAATCGAAATGCATTTCTGGGACTGAATAAAATTTCATGATCATCATATTTGAAATCAATTTCTCTCTTCAAATGCTTCTTCAATATCCTTCTTACCTCTTTTTGATGATCTTTAAAAACAATTGAATTGCAAGCTTGTTTAATTTCTGTCTCATTGCAACAATAAGTCACTACTTTTTTTTTAAATCATTACCCTTTGTAGAAAAGAAACAAACATTTTTCGTATTCTCTGATTCAAAAACCAATTTCTGTTCTATCCTCTTTTACCTAAAACTGTGCTCTGTCCATGGAAATGAAATACTCCCCTTGTGTATATCATTGATTCATTGTCTATAGGAAAAGAAATTGAAATCAAACAAAATCATGCCATCTTCTCCTTTCAGTTTTCGATTTTCTCTATCCTATGGTTAACAAATCATATGTTAAACTAAAGTTATTTCTGAGTTCATTCTTTGTGCAATCAAGCCCAATATTTGTGTAATTAAAATCACGATTTCTACAATTAAGTTATGACTAGTTCATTGTGCATTCAACACTCTATTTTATTAACAAACTCGACGATTTCATGAAGGACCGAAATTGATTTACTTGGTCGTGATGAAGTGTCGTGATTCCTCTGTATCGTGGCCCAATTAACCCACATTTTCCACTGTTAAACTTCATTTAAACACCCTACGACTTTACTAATGGAAGAGTCTCAATGAATGACGATAGTGACACATCTTAGCGGTGGTAGAGGCACTATCTTATAACTGATGTTTTCATTAAAAAAAAAAAAACATCTCGAGATTTCCTCAAAAATATCTGTTGCATCAATGAAAATGAAATCTCTCTCTCGGTCTATTCCGCTTGAGCTTACACCTCGGCCAAATCTCTTAACTTATCCCTCTGTTATCTCCACTTATTTTTCTTATCTCTCCAAGTCCTCAGCGCTCTATTTCTACCTTCACTTCCTCTGTCAAAACGTTTTTCTTCTTTCAACTGTATGCCAATGGCATCTACCGCCTTCCTGAGCCTCTCAACGACTATGATGGCAAAGAAAATTCACAGTCCTGAGGTCTGTAGCTTCTAAAAGTGGAGGAGCTCTTCACTGTTAGTGCACAAGGCTTGTCTATGTTATTTAAAAAAAATTGTTTTGATCATTTTTTTATTTTGTTTGTTGTCCTCTGACTGGAATGCTGTGTATAAACCATGCATACTAAATTGAAATTATTTTCGATAGAATGGAACTGTTTGTAATTATTTGCATCGTTCTGTCACCACCATATGGTTTATTATTTCTACGTTTGCCTTCAAATTTTTTATTATGATTTTAGCTCAGGTTATGCTTGATTCATTTGAAGTCGCCCTTCAATCCAGTCGTGGCTGTCCTCCTACATACCAACTCACCATACCTTTGACTATTGTATATATTGTTTGTTACCACGTTGCTTGAATTAATGTTGGTCATTCATTATGTTTTTCGTTGGGTTTGCAATGCATTACCACCGGGCTTCTATGATGACCAAACTCCATCGTATTATCATAAGGCTTGGTATGATAACCTTGCACCATCACGTTGTATTTCCATAAGGTTTGCCATCATATCGTATTCCATTTTCCATTATAACTTTACACCATCCATATATTGCCAATAACATTTCTTTTTATGTGCTATGATAAGGTTAACACATAAATCATTTTGATTTATATGTTTTGCAATATATTCCATAATGCGCATATCTCTTATATCTCTTATGTTTTGTAATGTATCACTTTAATTTTAAAATGACCATTTAGGTCATGTTTAAAATTATCTCCATAATACTAATGTTTATATGGTGGTGCACGTTTCGATTTATTAAATCCTCATTTTGATCCCTTTTGCTTATAAAGAAAAATACTTAGGGTTATGGAATGCATATGAAATACATGAATGGAATATAGAATATAAATATAGGATTAGGTCTAGGATAAATGTACAATATAAATGTAGGATGTACATAGGATTAGGTATAAGATAATGGGTATAGAATGAGGGAAATGCAATGAATATAAAATATGCATTCAAGTATTCACTTAATTTTAACAAGCTATAAAAATTTCTAAAAATTCGAATTTGCAAGAGCAAAATTTTGTACTCACAATACTTGTACTTCCCTGACAATATTGGATGATGTCTTCTGCTCCTTGACAATATTGGATGATGTCCTCTGATCAAATGTCTCAGGTAGATTGAAACATATAATTTGTTTCTGCCTTCTGTTTTAGCATCCTTCATTGATTCTGGTCCATTGATTGTCGATGTCGTTTAGTTCCCTCTCCAATTGATTCATAATAACTCAGGTCCCTTTTGTCATGTACATTTTATGCAATATATACATGTTTTTGCTAACATTTCAGGTCTCGACTGCTATTGATTTCAAAAAATATTTCAGGTCCCAACTGCCAACAATACAAGTTCTGTTTTCAATTCAGCTGCACAATTAAGTTTCTTTTGCAACCTTCCCCCTTGCTAATGGGAAGACTTGTCCTCGAGTCTTGTTTATTTTGGAGGATGATTCCTAGAAAATCAATATGAAGAAATGGTAAAACAAAATAGATAATTCATATTGGACAAACAAGTTGGTTTTCCTATATGAATTCAAGTTTGTATTGTGCAAGTTTCGTGGATTTTCACAACCAAACTCCTTTTTTTTTTTTCCTGGATGGAGGTGGGGTGTAATGGAGTATGGAAGTATGAATAGCTTATGAAAATAGGTTATACTTAAGTCATGATTTAGTAGTAAATGGATAGATAATAAGTCTGGACTTCAACATGCATGGTCATGGAGCTAACATACAATATGGATGATGGATGAAATCATGAACAATTTGGCTTATGAAAGGCTTCTTTGGAGATTGATGTGACTTGACATGGTACAGAACTTGACTGCTTCTTCTGATGATTATCTTCATGTCTTTTTGCCTTGATCTTGATCATGTTGTAGGGTTTGTTGGTGTTGTTGGTCAATAACTAAAGACAAGCTTCAAGATTTTGAGTTCCATTGGATGAAGTCAACATCAGGTGAATTTTCACTTTGCTTTGATTTGAACATTTGTATTCATATTCTTAAATATGAATTTAAAATTGACTTTGAAAATACTTCATCCATGGAGTTCACTCCTTCATTCTTCCTATGACCTGCAAAAACATAACACTTGCTTGCTATACAATATTAAATGATGGAGGAAGAGGGGTCTATAGTATCTCTTCTTCCAATAAATATGTAAATCATTACAAGCATTGCTTAGAAAACAAGTCCAAAGATGATATACAAACAAAATGCATATATTTACCCCTTGAGGAATGGTGGTCAGCCTAGACCTCCTAGCGGTATTTTGTTTACAAAATATTTGTTTTATATCCAATTAGAGTGATTACAAAGCCAAGTTGAAGCGAATTCATATGGCTACCTCCAGAATAAATAGGTTTTCAAAATGGTTTAAAATGATATGGTAAAAATTATGAGTGCCATGTCTGATAGAGATGCTTGTTAATTTGTAACTAGACCAACAGTCACTATTTGAAGTGTAACTTCTTCGATAAAGATCGGATCAATTGCTTCCACTTGGAGATTAAATTAGATTCATTTTAAGATTTCCAGTAGAAACAGGTTTTAAAAATCATTAGGTTTGATATCACAATATTGGTGATAAACAGACCTAGGAGGCAGAGTTTTACTATGTTGTTTTGAAGACACACAGTCACTAAATGTGGCATAACTTTTTCATTTCACCTCCAAATCGGATGATTCAAATTCTAACTTAAACTAGACTTGAATATATATCTCCCATATAAACAGGTTTTGAAAAGAAGATGATTTGGTATGTCAAATATGCCAATGAACAGTCAAGACCTAGAATTGTCACTATGTAGATTTTTCGAGAAACAGTTAGTATTTCAAGAATAACCTTTTCATATGATACCTGATTGAAGTGATTCAAATTGATTTGGAAACTAGATTCCAAGGGATATCTTCCCTATGAATTTCAGGTAAAAATGTTTACATTATACACGTAAAATATAGGTTGTACTAACTTTGTCTTCAACATTTCACTTGAGACCTAGTTTTGATTTTGATCACATTTTTATTTGTGATATAAATTGAAAATTTCAAAATGGATTCAAAAACTAGATTTCAAGGGATATGTAAAAAAACATGATTTAAAAATGATCCTATATGGTTACCCAAAATAGGATTGTTCTTACTGTATTTTCCATGTAGTCCTTTCAAATGAATATTGAACAATGATTTGAAGAAATATTCATGACAGTTTGAAACAAAATTATTATGGAAGTCTTATTGTGAATTCATTCTACTGTTTTATTTATTCTATTCTATCCTATTCTATTTTAGAAAAATAATTCATTCTCTCAAGTATAAGATAATTCCCCATGCATCCATTTCCGTAAGAAGATCATAAGTAAACTCATATCCAAATTTGAAAAATATATGTTAATGAATTTTTGGACATGAAAATTTATCTGATCATTAAGATTTGATGAGAAAGAATGTTGAAGAATGTAGTGTTGTGACCTAATGACTAGTTGAAACCAAGTTTTAAGATGATCTTTGTTTGCTTGGCTCTCATTAATTGTCTTAGCACAAAACTCTTTTTGTGGTACTTGTTCAAAATCTTGTATGCACAAGGGATCTTGTGATATAAATGCTAAAAATTCTTCGATTTCTAGCTCTAATGTTTGATATTCATTGCATATGATCCATGACTCATTCACCTCCTCACAAATATAGCTAAAAGAAAGTTCTAGATTTTCTTCCTGTGGATCATCTTCATGGATGTTTTGTTGCTCTTTTATCCTTAGACATGAATATTCATCCCTAGTGAGCATTCTAAATTGAGGACAAGGACTTGAGAATAGTCTTGTGGTGGCATACCCTCCTTCTCCAAATGATTTATTTAATATTATTTTTAGATCTTGTCTTGCAAATGGATATTGTAGTTTTTTTTTTAATTTATGTTTTTGTTGGGGGTTTTGTTTTGGGAATCTACTTTTAGGATCTCTATTTCTAGGCATAAAGAAACATAACTAAGAGAAATGTATCTTAACTAAATTTTTTATCAAATTTTTAGTGTTTTTGTTTATATTCTATTTGACTATGCTAATAATTGCCTCCCCAATAACAACGGAAAAATGTTGGGCTAATTTATTAACACAAATTAATACAAGTATTTAATTATCAATCCAGGTTTGTAAAACTTGGAGGCAAGTCCACAATATATGGATATCAGATGTAGCCAAGCTTAGAAGATAAAATTTGGAGAGTTAAGGAAGTACATATTACAAATATAAACCTATTTTAACAAATTCTAATTCACTTATGTAATATGTGAGGGATGAGGCTCCTAACTTAGGAGAACCGAGTTGTCCTTCCCTACAATACTACTTTCATGAAGAGAAATCTAAAAGAACTAATTTGCAATGGTTTATGATGCAGAAGATGTAAAGGAAGAGGCTCCTAACTAAGGAGGACCAGATTGTCATTCTTCACAATTCTACTCTATCATAATCAGCATTGCTTCAAACCATAAATGCATAAATAACTTCAAATAAGAAAAGGAGAATGAAATTTAGTTTTAGTTCAAGATCAAATAGAGAGGGAATTTAACTTAAATTCCCGTGTGTCCCTTCATATGTAGATTAAAATTAAACCAATATCCATTCAACAATCATCACACATTAATTCAAATAAGCAAATCTAAAACAAAACAAGTAAACAAATCTAAAGCAACTAGTTCATGAAAATTAAGCTAGTTTAACAATGAAGTGTACTTAGCTTGGACTGAGGGCCCTCCACCCTTACCTTGCACACTTGAAGCTGCTATCAAATGTTGAAACTTTAAGCACTCATCCACACTAATGAATAAAAAAATGAAAATAGAACAAGTTCTTCTAATTAACCTCCAATATTCAAATGTCTCAGCATAAAGTTATATACAAATTACATATGATAAGCCTTCAAAGTCTTGGCTTAAATAGAAGTTTATGAAACAAATTGATCTAAAGTCTCTCTAACAATCGTATCTATTCATATCCATCTATTTAAGTCAAATCCATCCAATCTATCACTAGAAATATGGACAATCCCATGAAATCATAAAACTGCCCTATTTCCTAGGAATTTTCTAGGTGACTAGTCATGTTTGACCAGCCTTGACCGGGCCTAATAAAGCTTGTTTTGACCGAAACAAGAGAAATTGGTTCAGTCCTAGTTCCTAAGCTTTCCATTCATGCATTCAGCTCGAGCCTAAGTGCCCTACAAATATGTCATCCACATAGCTATTATGGGGAATCTCTGATTCTGTCCAAAATTGCACTTAAAACTTAATTTTCATAAAAACTTCTAGAAATTGAAAAATTAAAATTAAATACCTGAATATGCATAAAATACATCAAAATGAGATGGATGTGATGGAAAATGGATGGAAAATATAAGGATTAAGTAAGTTTCCTTAATAAAAAATAGATCAAAACTGAGGGCCAACAATCATACAAGTGGAAATCTTGTTCAAGTTACAAAAAGAATCAGCTCTCAAGCTATCCCACTCTCTTTGCAATCAAACAATACAAATCAAAGACATAATAGACATAGTATATGTCCTCCTCAAGCCCTCCAAGCCTCCTATTTCCTTGTGCAGTTTTTCTTGGGGTCCAATGATGTCACATATGTGAATTGGCCTCATCACACTCACTAAACCTGAAGAAGTAACTGCGCAATCCTCAAGGAAAGAATTCATTCTACATATAAGGAATATTCACAATGGAATATTCTAGCAATTGATAGTACACTGCCCCTCCATCTGATCTCAACTGGGTCTTTGTTTGAACTAACATGCATGAGTTATTTATGAGAGAATACTCAGTTATCTGAAGTGCAGTAGTTACATCATGCAAGCATTAACTAACTGAACTTACATTAATTCAACAAATTGTTTGAATTAATCTAACGCGACTTGACTCAGTTAACTAAGTCAACTAATTACAACTCAATATTACAACTCATCCTTATCTCTTTAACTGATGGATAAATTCCTCAATTAATGGAGAAACTATTGCATGTCCCCACATAGACTTCAAGTTTGATTTTCCTTACTAATTAACTCAAGATTGAATTAATTAATTATTTTACAAACTGCTGCTAAGATCAAATTCGAATTTTACTTCACTATTTTAGTTTAGGGACTAAATAAAATAGGAAGGTATCCCGAAATTCTATTTATAGAATGCTATTTTTAGCACTTCCATTTTCCATCCATTGTTGCTAAGATCAACACTAGCTGAACTGCTATTTATAGTAGTGCTATTTTTAGCAATTCTATTTTTAGCATTTCTTGTTGCTATTTTCAATAATAGAAAGGTAAGAGGAAAAAATTAAGCATGAGGTGCAATTTTGGTCAAGATTTGATAGATTTTTTGGTGTGCTACATAATACTACAGGTCTACTACAGGATGCTCTGTGTTGCTACAGGATCTCATCTAAGGGGGCTGTGAGGGTTTCAGAGGTGTCCAAATGGTGGAAAAAGGTAGCAGGAGATTGAAAAAGGATGTGGAAGACCTCACTAAACCAAAAATATTCAAGATCCCATCTTGAATAAGGGGAAAAAGGTAGGAATGTACAAGAGAGAGGCCACCAAGGCCATGAATGGGGCAAATTGAGGTCACTAAGTTGCTAAGAGGATGAACAACACTTTCAACAGGGGGTATGATGTGTAGGTTTTAACCCTATACAGAATTACCTACATACGAATTCTAAAAAATAGAAAATAAACAATAGCAAGAGCATAACACATAAAACAAATATACACAGAGATATTTCCCTAGATCCCAAATCTAGGACTACCAACTTGATTTTTCATTATGTTATTTTCAATGTTACAATACATATATATACATGTTGAAACATCCAATACCATGGATCGAAATTGTTGCGCCGAAAACCATGTGCAAAAACCATGCACAAAACCATAGGTAGGTTCGCCACCTATTATAGGGTCCAAAAGAAATTTCCCTGGGGCGCTGCCCTAGACCCTGTAGAGGGGAGCTACCCGCCCCCCTCAAACTCCCTGTGACCCCCCTACTACACAGTCGGTGCAACAAAGCGGGGGCTCTGCCCCCCCTCTAACCCCCCCGGTTAACTAGGGGAGCTAGTTGTGGAAAGAATATAACACAACCAAACATTCTACCACATGTTGTTTTCTTTCCACAGGGGGCCATAGAAGAGCTTAGTTATTTATCCAACACTGCAATGCCCATTGTTTCTCTACACCAAGAGAACTTCTCAGAGCTCACAAATTTTTTCAGTGCATCTGTAGTAGTCTTAAAAGTGTTCACCTTTACTAGCAACACCTTTTTGTCTTCTATCATATCCCTCACAAAGTGATATTGAATATAAATGTGATTTGTATTTGAATGATAAGTAGGGTTCTTTGCCAAAAAAAATTTGCTTTGGCTGTCATAGTCTATCCTTATAGCTCCCTGTACTAACCCTATACTTGAACACAATATCTGCAACCAGATTGCTTCCTTGCTTTCATGAGTGGCTGCCACGTATTCTGCCTCTATAGTTGATAATGCCACTACATATTGTTTCTTACTCATCCGACTGATTGCACCTCCAAATAGGTTAAACACATACCCACTTGTAGATCTTATCTGATCCAGATCTCCAGCCGATTCTGCATCAACAAAGCCACAGATATCCAAAACTCTATCCAATCTTGGTCTTCCTTAGTAGCACAAACCATAATCGCTAGTGCCATGCAAATACCTGAAAACTCGCTTCACTACTATCCAATGCTCCTTCCCTGGTTTTGACATAAACATGCTCAATACTCCCACTACATGTGCAATGTCTAGTCTAGTACATACCATCACATACATCAAGGTACCGATTGCACTTGCATATGGAACACGGGACATGTCCTCTTCCTCTTCTTGTGTCTTGGGACATTGTTCAATAGACAACTTTACACCTACAGGAATAGGAACCTTCATCGTTTCACTATCCTGCATATTAAACCTCTGCAATATTGTCTCAACATACTTCCTTTGGTTTAACCAAAGCTTCCCATTTTCCTGATCTCTTTTAATTTTCATGCCCAAAATATAGTTTGCAGCACCAAGATATTTCATGTCAAATTTGGAGGACAATTGGGTCTTCAAATCCTAGATAATTTCTTTGTCATTTCCAACTAGCAACATATCATCCACATACAAGACCAAATAAATAAGACAGTCACCAATTAATTTAAAATACACACAGTGATCTGTTTTGCTTTTGGTGAAGCCAAGTCCCCGTATAAATGTATCAAATTTCTGATACCACATCCTTGGTGATTGTTTTAACCCATACAGAGAATTATTTAACTTACATGCCAATTCTTTCTTACCCTTCATCGCAAATCCTTCAGGTTTTTTCATGTAGATCTTTTCTTCCAGATCCCCATGAAGAAATTTTGTCTTCACATCCATCTGTTCTACCTCAAAATCAAATGAAGCAACAACAGATAAAAGTAATCTAATAGAAGCTACCTTGGCAATAGGAGAAAAAATATCACCAAAATCAATTCCCAACACGTGGGAATAACCTTTTTCTATCAATCGAGCTTTGTATTTCTCCACCTTTCCTTCTACATTTGTCTTCTTCTTAAACACCCATTTGTTGCCAATGGGTTTCCTTCTATTCAGCAACTCCACCATATCCCAAGTCTCATTTTTGTGCATAGACGCCATTTCATCAACCATGGCCTCTTTCCAGAGTTTTCCATCCTCTAAATCTACTGCTTCCTTCACAGTTCTGGGATCTCATCAATGATAGATAAAACAAAAATTGAATAGAAATTAGACGGACTATACCTTTTTGGCTGTCTTCTTTCTCGAACTGATCTTCTCACTACTGGAGTTTGTGGCTCTTCATCTTTTGATTCCCCTTCTGCTGTAGAGTCTGATTTTTCCTCCTTTAGCTTAAACTCTATCTTCTCAGGTTACTTTGATGGGACTTCATGTTTGATAACATCTTTCACCTCTCTGAACACCACATCTCGACTGTACACAACCTTCCTTGTTATTGGGTTCAAAATCTTATAACTCTTTAAACCATCCTTATACCCAATAAAGATGCACATTTCAGATTTACTATCCAACTTGGTTCTTTTCTCCTTTGCAACATGGACATATGCAACACATCCAAATACCCTCAGATGTGAAAGAGATGGTTTCTTACCAGTCCATACCTCTTGTGGAGTCTTATCCTCCAACATTGATGAAGGTGATATGTTGACCAGATAACATGTTTTCTCCACCACCTCTGCCTAGAATTCCTATCCTAACCCAACACCACTGAGCATGCTTCTTGCCCTTTCCATCAACGTCTTGTTCATTCTTTCTACAACTCCATTTTTTTCAGGTGTGTATGGAGTAGTATCCTGCCATGCTATACCACACTTCTTACATAATTCTTCAAATTCCTTGTTGCAAAATTCTCCATTGTTATTTGCCCTCAACACCTTTATGTCCTTCTCTGTCTGGATTTCCACCAGAGCCTTGAATTCTTTAAACCTATCAAAGACTTTAGATTTCTTCTTGAGGAAATATATCCATGTATTCCTTGAGAAGTCATTTATAAATGATACATAGTACACAGACTTACCCAGTGATGGAACCTTCATAGGTCCAAACACATCATTGTACAAAAGCTCTAATATTTGTTTCGCCCTCTTACCTTGAGAGGGGAAACTCACCCGATTCTACTTCCCATATATAAATTTCTCACAGAAATCAAAATCCAGAGAGCTATTAGTCATACCTTCTACCATACATTTACCATGAAGTATTCAAAGGCCCTTCTCTCCAATATGTTCAACCCTTTGTAGCCATAACATGATCTTTTCTCCAGAGACCACTAGATTTTATGCTCCACTTTTAGGAACCACAAAACTGTTGCACCCATCAATAACAGTGCTACCTTGCAGCTTGTACAGAGTTCCAATCTGAACTCCCCACATCAATACCATTGCTTCCCGAACCATATTGCAGGTATCTTTCTCGAACACTGTTTTTACACCTGCATCATCCAACTTGCTTACAGAAATCCGATTTTTGGCTAATGCAGGAATATGCAGAACACCCGGAAGTTTTCTAATCCTTCCACCTTGCAACTTCAACTTGAATTTTCCGCGACTAAAGATTCTAGCCTTCCTATCATCCCCCAAGAAGACATCACCACCATCATATTTCTCATACTTGCAAAACCAATCTCTATGGGGAGTGAAGTGAAAGGATGCACCTGAGTCAATCAACCATGCCTCATGATCTACAAGTGTACTTGAAGAAGCCAAGTACACATCCCCACCTTCATTTGAGGTGGTTTTCACCTCTACAGAAGGATCATCATCAGATCCCTTTCCTTTGTTAGGAGTTTTAGATTTACAGTCCCTTTTGTAGTGCCCTTCCTTTCCGCATTTCCAGCACACCACCTTTATAGGCTTTCCTGGAGATTTAGATCTCCCACTCAATGAATTATTTTTGTTTTTGTTCTGGGACCGTCCTCATACAGACAAGGCATCACCATTCTAGCTCTCCATATTTTTCCATCTCATCTCCTCTATTAGTAAGGATGATACTATTTCATCAAACTGCAAGGTAGTTGCATTGCTTCCTATTTTAATAACCAGACTATCCCATGAATCTAGTAGAGAACACAACAAACTGATGCACTTATCTTCATTTGAAATGTTAATATCAACAACTAATAACTGACTTACCATAATATTAAATGCGTTCAGATGTTGTGTCATCGAGTCTCCATATTTCATCCTCAAGTTATACAACTTTTTCCATAAGAACAATTTATTCACTAGAGACTTAGATTGGTACAAAGTCCCTAACTTGTCCCACAAAGCCTTCACAGTAGGTTCCCTTGATACATTCAACAATACTGAATCTAAGAGACACAATCAAATTGTGCTCTTTTTCTTCTAATCCAACTTCTTCGATTCTTCATCTGACACTCTCGTTGGTTTAGTACCCAGATCTACTGCGATCCACTGATCTTTATCCACGAACAGATCATCCATCTTAAGTTTCCACAACTCAAAACTCTGACCATTAAATTTCTCGATCTCTATCGTTCCACTACTCACCATCTTCTTTCACCACTAGAATCGATCCGTAGATCTCCCACTAAACAGGGTCTACCATAGGCCCGAGCGAAACCCCTCAGCAACAAAGGAATCCCCTTGAAGCCAAAACAACTCTGATACCAAATGTAGGTTTTAACCCTGTACAGAAATTACCTGCATACAAATTCTAAAAAATAGAAAATAAACAATAGCGAGAGCACACATAAAACAAATATACACAGATATTTTCCCCTAGATCCCAAAACCGGGACTACCAGATTAGTTTTTCATTATGTTCCTTTCAATGTTACAATACATATTTATACATGCCCAAGAATCCAGTACCATCGACCAAAAACCATCACGCCCAAAACCATGTGCAAAAATCATGCACAAAACCATAGGTAGATTCGCCCACCTAATATAGGGTCCAAAAAAAATTTCCCTGGGGCACTGCCCCGAACCCCGTAGAGGGGGGCTACCCACCCCCCCTCAAATGCCCTAGATAGGGGGGACTTCCATCCTCCTTGTCACCCCCCTGCTGCGTAATCGGCGCAACGAAGGGGGGGCTCTGCCCCCTCTCTAACCCCCCGGTTAACTAGGGGAGCTAGTCATGGAAAGAATATAACACAACCCAACATGATGAGCCTCCAGATTGGATATTAGTTAAGTCCCATCTAAGCATCCTTCAACACATTAAACCTCTATTTTTTCATTAGACAATGTATTTTTAACTTTAATATGTTTACTAGGAAGGTTTATGTATAATTGAATATTTGTGCATAATATTATTTATTTTTGTGGAATATTGTGAGAATATTGGGCAGATTACGAAGATTTGGAGGAGGATATAATTTATGGACTTTCTCCCCACTACAGGAGGATCAATATTGAATAATAAATCAACAATATATCATGAAATCATTCACAAATTCTAGAGCTCCAATGATTGAGAAAATCTAGGAATGTGTTCCCTGTCATTTAATGCAGATCCCTAGTGTTGGGAACCAGATCCACTATTTGAGGGATTTTGGAGAGGAAAGCTTCCTACTTTCATGGCGAATGCTTCATAATAATTTTGTATAAGTACCAAGTCAAATTTTCCTCTAGGGGTTGATTTTTTTTAGTCTTCTTGTGGAGAAAACTTGTATTTTTACTTCTCCACTTTCATTTCTTGCAGGGGACCGTGTAATTGTATTGATGGAAATAATGAAGTTTGGTTCCATGTTCAGCCTCTAAATATTGGTATCCTTCATAGGAATCTGGTTTTCCTTGGGCTTGGCCATCCCAGGAACCTCAGAGCCCTTTTGTGTAATTTACTTTTCTTCCTTTCACTTCTTATTCACATGCATCTCTTGTTCTTGTTTTTTTCTATTTCTACATTTAGTATTGATGATATCTTGTTGTAGGATTGGGTCAAATGGTTGAAGTAAGTCCTTTTGCAGGATCACAAGCATGATTTCATCCTTGGAATAACCTTGGAAGGTCATAGTAATCATTGAGCTACTTGGATTAGTTTCCTTATTCCCAAATCTAAATTTATGGAAGTCCCTTGTGGCCAAGAGTAGTAAATTTCTTCTATTTTTTAGAACATGCTAACAAGCTTCAATCGATTTGATTCCAATTGCATTAGATCACAAAAAAAATCCACTTAATGAAAAAATCACCCCATTGCATTTTCATTTGATTAGGTTAGGCATTTGATAGATTAACTAGCTCACTAGTTCCCGAATTTCTAGATTTTAGACTTGTAATTTTCTGCTATTTTTAGCATTTGTTAACATGGGTATTTTTGAGTGATTCCACTTGGAATGGAGACCTAAGACATCCTATTCAATAAAAACAATTGTAACATCCAATTTGGAATTGATTTTCTCTTTCATTCGGTGAATTATAACTTCTTGTAGCAAATCTGTAACTTCCTGTAGCACTCTTCCAACATGTATATACTTGCCCAGATTTTATCAATAAACTTGGTTTTCATCTCTTAGGGTTGAATCATCACTCCTACGCTCTAAATAAATGATTAGGGTAGACTAAAAACCACTTAATACTTTCATTTTACTCCTGCAAAACATCTCAACAATTTGGGTTAATGGATAGATTTATGAAATATATAATATAGTGATGGTTTTCTTGATTTCCACATCCAACGAACTATGCCAATCGATCTGAACTCTTTGGAATGTGAGGATTGATATTTAGTTCATGATATTTTCTTTATGCAATTCGAATAGGTTTTCTTCCCTTGTATTTTCGTTCCTACAATAGGTTAAGGTTTCCATTTCAAGCATTTCCATTTATGTAATTAGTTTAGGATTTGATTTGATTACATTCACTCCATTACATCATGACAGTGAAGGAAGGACACATTGTATGTTGCACATATAGTGTCGATACCTCTTAAGTTTGTATGAACCCCAGATTGATAATTAAATTTTGTAGCCTTGTGAGTTGCAAAATTCTTGTTGCAATATTGAGGGTCATTGGTAACTCCAATTCTATTTTTTACAAATTCCTGTACTTGCTAATCTATGGGAATGGGAAGGTATTTATGTCTGAATGCAGTAATGAACAATAATTGAGTTGTACGTTGTGAGATTTTTAAATGGATCAAAACTCTATGGTCACATTGAATCAATTTATTCTTATGAAACATTATTATTTGCAATTTTATCCCTGTGTGTGTTAATCAATTTGAGAGATTATAACTTGTTGAACTTATTTACATTAAAAATATGAACATTATAGCTTCAATAGTTGTGTGATTGTTCAATTATATTTTTTATTTTATTGAAATGGTTTCAAAACTCTGTGAATGAGTGTTCACTGTGTTCTGGTAGAGGAATGTGTGGTATTTACTGTGAACTGGGTGTTTTTACCCTAAAACAAAGTACCCTATTTTGAATGTTGTCAAATCATTTTATATTGGATTTTTGACTATTAAATTTGAGCTATCATGCAAAATCAAGTGAAGGAAGGAAAATGTAATGTTAGAAAACTATATATTACAGAGAAATGGAACACATAAAATATACTGCAGAAATATAAACACAGAAAGCACATAAAACAAGAGATACACAGATATATGTGGTTGACCCAATTTGGGCTATGTCCACGAAGAAACAACCATCCCTTCCTTTTATATTATCCAACAAAATGAAGAGATACAACCTACAGAAGATCTATTGCAATCCCCTCTTCACTCTCACACAATATCCTCTCTCTTTCTCACTCAAAATACAGATCTACATAGATGCAATACAATTCCCTCATATATAGCGAGGGGTTGCCTTCTAGGGAAAAAAACCTAAATTAAACATAACTTCTACTATCATATTTCTGCCTAATGAATGACCTAGGTTGACTACGAAATTACAACAATTTAAAAGGAAATTTTACATCTATTTTTAGATTCGGGGGCACTGCCGCCGATCCCTCGCCAGGGGGGTGGGGTTTTGATAGCGAACATTTTATGGGCTGCATTTCTGCCACATTACGAACTGGGGTCTAATGTGGTGATACCTCTGAATAAAGAAGATAATCAAGCTCCACACCCAACATGTAAATCATATATTGTGTTGAGGAGAAAGCCAGGGATAGTGGAGATTCAGTTTGGAAGAGAGTCGAGTCATTTCATCTTTCTTGGTATGACAATACATAATTTTAACGGGTGCTACGAAATAATTTTGTAGCAACTACATAGTAAATTTTGAGGATAGTGTGTTCAGTTTTTAAATCTCCATTTGGATTTTCTGTTGCACCATTTGTTAATTTGAAACATATGTAATTGGATTTATGAAATCAGGTGAGAAAATGAGTGGATGATGAGAGAAAAATATCTCGTGGAACTTATCAAAGTAAATTCATGTTCTTATATTGACTGCATATGTTAAAGGTTTCATGAAATATTGTTGAATTGGATTTAAATACGAAGCTATGTGTCACAATAGATTGGGATATTTGTGTCAAGGTGACTTGGGTGTCATCATGTCACATGGTTCATAAATAATAAAAACATAATAAAATATAATAAAAAGCATTCATGATTAATAAAAAACATAACAAAAGCATACAATATGGACCGGCTAGAACCACAAGAGTCAATTAGAGAGGTAAAGGGAAAGGAAAATTTTTTAAGCAAAGATTGTCTTTCCTTGTATCAACAAATAACTCCCTACATTTGAGAATGTGTTAATAAGAAAACACACCAACACCTTAATATCATATGTCCAAATAACAATTATTTGAATATTTGTTGAAAAATATATGTCAATGTCTGTTGAAACATACATGTCACATGTGAGAATAACAATATATTGTGTACTTTGATATGAAAATTTTCTTGTTTAATATTTTTCTATGAATTCAAATGGTCCTCTGTCATTCTAACCATGTCTAAGCTACCCCTAAACATTATTGTGTTTGCTAGCCTAAAATAAATCAAATGATATGGTGACTAGTTGGGTAAAAAATTTATGTTTAAAGAGTGGAGAGGTTGGGGAGAGATAGAAATCTACATTCGCATGTCTAGGGGTTGAATATAAAAATCATATGAACCAATAAATACCAATCCTCCTAAAGGGAAATTGAATGGCTTGGACTCATTTCAATGAATTGTTGCACTCACTGGAATAAGTTCCCTCGGGATGTGAATGCACTCTATGGGAATGTTTAATAATGGGGTGTGATTAAATGAAAGAAAGAGTTCCATGATGCATTATTGGAAAAGTTTCCCAAAGGAATATGGATTGATAGAATCCATGAAAAATTTCTAGATTTCACAAAGTTTTAAGCCTACACAACGAGTTCAATAAGATATATAGTGTGTGGATGGTTATTCACTTGGGAGTCCTCATAGACCAGCATGGAAGCGATAGTCACATTGGATGTGTATGACTAGAAAGCATGCCAAATTTGTATGTTCAAATGACTTTTTTTTTTAATATAAATTCTATGAATGAAATTATATATGAGTTCTCATCAAAGTGAATGTAGGCATGAGTTGATCTAGCATCCATGGTTAAAAGAGTGATATTAATTTGTTGTTATGAAAATTTTTTCAAAACCAAAACTAAATAAAAAATATGTTGGTGTTTAATTTTTTTATTATTCAAATGATTATAATGAATTTTTTAGTTACATGAGGAGTTACTCAGGTGCTATTATATCCCCATTTCTATTCCTAGTGGGAATCTCAACTAATTACTGAGGTGCATTTGGGATAGATGAAGTGGTTTCCCCAATTTCTGTGAGGATATATTATGAAGGTATGTCACATAAAACTTGTCTAAATAATCAATTCATATTTAAATTCAAGGAAAACACACAGATTAACTAGATACAAAGTCTCTAGAAAACAATTTTATAACATAAAAAAATAATGGTTGTTTGATCTTTAGTAATGGTAGGGTTTCCTACAAATAATAGGTTGACATATCTACGTGTGCACAATCCTTGTTACACTCATAGATAAACTCATTTTTATTTCTTCCCCTTAACAAGTATGCATAGGATTGGGGTGTCTTTATGCAGAAAACTACTCCATATAGTTATGGTATGACAACCCCTTAATTTATGGGAGTTTTTCCTTCTAAACCATTGTGTAGTTCCAAAACAATCCAAGTGGAAATTCCAATTGCAACATTTTTTGTACTTCCAGTGTAGGGACCTCTCATAAATGAACAAAAACCCACATACAATAGCCCTTGTACAATTAGCATAGTGTAGAGAGTCAAAAGAAGATGAGGACATGCCATGCCATTGGACAAGTTTGTTTAATAGGAGAAAGGATAGATCATAGACACAGTTTCTAACTCCACCTGTGTTCAATAGGGTGATAAGTTCTTGACCTCAACCGTAACCATATTTGAGTTGTTTAAGCCCCCTAAGCCCAACAATGATGCTTGGAATGATATTGTTGTATATTAGCCAGTACAAAATGGGAACAAGGCCTAATGCTCAAGATGAACCTTCATTTAACATTAGATCTGTAAGATTCCCAACTAGGAAGTATCTCAAAATGTCACTGAGTTTTCTGAGTTTAGTATGTTTTTTCAGTGTGATATTTCGTCAAACACTTCAATGGCATATTACTGTAGGTGTAATTTTTTTTTGCTCAATTTGTACATCATCATATTGAGATAAGAATGTATAATAAAATTCATAACCAACAACTAGAATGACACCTTTCACTCAGAAATAGCACAGACTGCTGATATAAAATCCCTTCTAAGGAAATTTCCCAAATGACCACAAATTTCTAAGTTCTTCAGTGAATTTTCAGCTAGGAATTTTGTCAAACATATCATATGCACATTGTTGTAGGTGAGTTATGAATGGTTTTCAATTTCCCAATAGTTGTTTTTAATACATTGATGTCTCAATAAATTGGTCTTTGACTTCAACTTAAGATGGAAAGTAATTTTATGAAAATGAACAACGTGACTAGAGTATATAATGTTCCTTGTTTATTTAAAATATCAGTTCACAATTTACATATCTCAAGTTTATTAAAATTCAACACTTCATAATCAAATATATAGAAACATTACACTCATAAATTAAGTACATAGAGGAACCTGGAGTGGAAGAATAGACTGGAAATTCCACTGAACAATGACCCACATCTCATATCAATCTTCAAATCAGCTCCTCTAAACCCATGCAGCTTAAAGGTATATAACTAGGGTACTGATAGCATGTAGAGTAAGGAGAATATTGAACTTTGTGTTTGAACCATCCAGGTAAACTATTCAACTCAGCCCTGTAGTATGATATTCTCACCCCAGCTTTGTATAGAATAAATGTGACCCTCTTACAATCTGTATCTTGACCAAGAATTAAAGATAAACCCAGCCTCTACTCAACTCAGGGAAATTGACCCACAAAACTATGAATTATTTTTGGAATTGAAAGCAATGGAAGTCATCCCCTCTTGAACTTGAAACCTTCAATCTTTAATGGGTATGCATAGCTTATCCAAAAGATCAAGAGAAACTCATATTAAAGAGGAATCAACTAATAAAACCTCTTATATCTCAATATCTCATGCAAATCATATTCTCCTTTGAATCCCAATGGTGAAATGTGAGTGATTTCACTCCTTGAACAAGTTATGGTGTACAATTTCAACACCTAAACCAATTATGGTGACCGGGGTTCCTCAAACCCTAAGAATCTTCTCCAAAACTCTCCAAGATCTCTCTTTCTCAAAATGCAAGCGAAATAATGAGGAGAGACCCCCTCATTTCCCTTTTTTATATCTCACTTACATTTTCCCTCCAATTAAATATTAAAAGCACGTTTCCTTTCTTTATTTAATAAAGTAACTTTTATAAACTAATTAAAGTCACTTTTAATGTCAAAAAAATCTTAATTCACCTTTGTGGTCACACTATCCACCCAAATACCTTTTTCATAATCTTTCCCTATAGATATTTTAGCCTTGATTCCAACGAGCTATTACACTAAGGTGTTTCCCCAAGTAATGGCCTAAAACAACACCTTAAGCGTAGTTAATTAAAATATGTTTGTTAATAACTCAATTTTACGAAAATTGTTGGAATGCAACAGAACCAAAAGAAAACCATGCAGAATTGATCTTGGTGATTAAATAAGGTAACTGATCCCATTCAAACCCATAGAAATCCCATAAAAACCCTTTGATCCCACCAATGGAGTAATCCTTCTCTTATGATCGGACTGACACAAGCTCTAGGAATCCCTCCTAACCACCTCACCAAGTAATCCAAAATTTGGGGAAATTACAGCTTCCCCACCCAAAAATTACTCGTCCTTAAGAAATTCCATTGCTTGTTGTCACTCCCCAAGTTGGTCCAAAGTAATCCCAGGGTCCCAAACCATCTTGATTATCGTCAATAATTCCTCACCCCATGTGCTCCCCAACAAGGAATAATTGTTAGAGACCTCTACATATTTCCAATAAGTAGAGCATCTTGAAAATGCAAACCCTCAGCCATCTCCTCGAGAAGTTTCTCTATCAGGAAACCAGTCTCATGTACCTCAAGAGAGAAATCCTTAAAGTAAAATGCAAAGGTTGTTTAAAATGGTCCTCACATATAGGAACTAACCACTACCACCTTTGATACCATCAACGAATCACTGAGAAGTGAAACACCCTCCACCAAACTAAAGTCCAATGGAAGATTTAAATGATCTTCCCATGTAAAGACTAGTTGATCCATAATGGTAACTAAGTTGTCGAGACATGCAATGCCTAGGTCCCATGCTAATCTTAAAAGAGGACTTCCATGATGTCGCTATTCCATTATGATTATAACTGACTATTGCAGTGAATTACTACTAAATCTTAGCAGCCATTCGTGCCTCATCATTAATCCTTGTATGCAAACAATAATGGACACCATGTATCATGAATCAATATGGTGCATGCTAAACTTCCCTGCTCTTGCCTAATCACACAACAAAATCTATTATCCCATCCCCTAGTCATGTACCCAATTAATGCATGGAGCCCACATGCCCTCCTATAAAAGAGGCCTACCATCGACTATGCCCCATACTCATACAATGCCTCAAAATTTTCTTCTAAAGGCGTGTCATTCAACTCTCCCATGATCATCTCCCCAAGTGTTTACTTAGGGGTGAAACATACATTGCCTCTGCAGTGGGTCACACCATTCCTAATCATATATTTATCAACTCGCACTCAGATCGTATGCCTCAACTAGGAAATCATTCTCCTATCCATGATGCATTGTATATCAGCCAAATATCTTAGGTGACCCCCATGTGTCTAGCTATGTGTGATGAGAGCATCAAAGAACAACAACAAAATCCTTTACGAAAGTAGGTAGGATTGGAAAGTGACAAATGCATGGGTTAATCCCAAGGACATGATCAAGAACCCATATGGATACCAAAGGGTAATCCTGTGAGTATCCTTCTCTCTGACTCTGATAAGGTGATGTTCTAATTGAGGATAAAACTTCAAGGAATGCAATGTTGAAAATTCAACAAGAAAATCCTCATTTAATTTTCCCTTGAATTTTGAAATTAGGAATAAAATTGTAATTCCACATCACAAGAAAACTTATACGAGTTAACTAAGTTAATTTGAGTCATTTGGCTCATTTAATTCGAGTTGAGGGTCTAACTAGAGTCATGTAGAGTGTCTCCTACTTTAGAGGTGCCCTAGTTGAGTTTATTTTGAGTTGTAATTAGTTAATTCAGTTTAACCGATTTAAAGTTAGTTAAACTAGATCCAACTAATGGAGGAACTAGTACGAGGTCAGATAGTGGGGGCTTGCTTCACGTGTTCAACCAATTAACTAATGTTTCAATCATAAATAATTCATGCATGTTAGGTCTGAGAGTTACCTAGTTGAGATTGGAGCTCAAGGGTAGTGTACTATCAATTGTATAATCATCTAAATTGTGCAAGTGGTGCATGTAGTCAGAGGAAGGCCTATGAGGATTGCATAATTCCAATTGAGGAATTTCCCTAATTAATAGGGGCTAATTCCAAAGGAAACAATGCAAGGAAATAGGGACTTGGGCGAGAAAAAAATTGCTTAATTATTGGCCTAGGCTTGTCTAGGAAGTGGTGAGACAAATAGAGATAGTGCATAGGTTGCTTGGGCTTGAGAAAAGCATTGTAATCTTCTCATATTTTCTGACTAATGCAATATAAAGATAGCATGGGTTTTTAGCAATGGATTTCAACAAGAAATCATTTTGTAATGTGTTGATTGAATTCTTTCTCTTGTATGCTTCTTGATTCCTCGATCGATAAATTATTTCCACTGACAAGTAGAGTAGATTCAAGTCTTTTGTTTTAGAAAATTACATAAGCAATTTGAATCTAGAAAGAATTTCTACATGGTATCAGAGAATAAAGCACTCTAGAAGAGAAGAATACGATTTTGTCTTTGAAGGTGAAATCGATTTTGTAGTATCATTCCTCAGAGCCAGCAGGATGTTGTTCTATAGATTTAGACTTGAATATGATCTTGAGGGTAGTTCGAACTATATTGCTTGGGAGGATAGGATGGAGGAAATGTTGGAAGACAATGAGCTAAAGGAATTCATAGACAATGATATTCCTAAGCCTCCAACAACAGATGCTAAAAATCTTGTAGAGTGGAAGAAATGTGTTGCAAAGGCAAGGAGGATCATATTAGGAGTTCAAGATAATATTGTCTCAAAACTCCGTGGGAAGTATATACCATATGTAATTGGGCAAGCCTTGATAGACTTGTTTTAGAACAACAATGACCGTGGGAAGTTGGCACTGAAGGACAAGCTTCAGAAGATCAAGATGAAGAAGGAAGAAACAATACAACAATTTTTGAGCAGGTTCACCCAATGTCGGGATGAGATTGGGAGCATTGGTATTATAGTTGTTGTAGATGATCTGGTTAGCCTAGCACTTCTAGGCCTTCCCAATAACTGGAACAACTACCAGGATTCGATAACTGCAAGGGAGTATCTACCAAAATGGGAGTGCTTTTGGTCTGACTTAGTGTAAGAAGAGATAAGGCGGAGCACTAGAGATGGAACCTCATCCAAGCATGACAACGAGGATAATTGTGCCTAGCTGGAAAGGAAAAGAAAGGGAAAGGGAAGAAATCCCAATCCAAAGGGGATTCCAGTTAGGGTCATAAGAAGGACTTGTTGAAGATTAAATGTTTTCACTATCATGAGTTGGGATACTATGCCACGAAGTGTCTACACAAGAATACCGACAAGAAGCCCTTGGGAGGAGCTCTTGCTTAACAATTCGAGTTGGATTACACCCTCATTACATCCATGGTGACATCAGTGGTGGGTAGTGTGTGGTATATGGATAGTGGAGCCTCATTGCATATGGCGAGAAACAAAGAATTTTTCAATGACTTGGAGGAGAAGGACCTCTAGAAGCACATCGAGATGGGAGTTGATGGAAGGTATTGTGCGGCCGACATCAGTGCTGTTACTTTTTAGAGGAAGTATGGCTCTCCTCTCACATTAAAATATTCCATTATGTTATAGGTCTGAAGAAGAATTTAGTTTTATTTTATATGTTGGAGTACCATTGTTAAGATGTGATATTTAGCAAAGGAAATGCTTTCCTTCATCACAAGCCACACAACAAGTGAAGTAGATCGGGGTTCAGGTGAAGAACCTCTATAAATTGGATGTAGAAGATTATGAAGAATTGAGCACAAAATCAGAGAAGGTGGAGAGATGAGACATCGATTAATTATGGCATAGAATATTGGGCCACTTGCACCATGGAGCCTTGAAAATCATGCAACAAATTTCTACATCACTTCCCAAGGGTGCACTAGAGTAGCGAGATACATGCAAAGGGTGTAAACTAGGGAATTAAACCAAATCCACCTTTCATGATATGGATAGTCGAGCGCAAGTGATCCTTGAAAGATTTCACTGAAATGTGTGTGGATCATTCTCGACAGCCTCCACATCCAAGCATAGGTATTATGTGATATTTGTAGATGATTTATCATGTAACTTTTAGATTTTCTTCATGCAGAAGAAAGATCATATGTTCTCTAATTTTTTGAATGTAAAGCACTTGTTGAGAAATACACTGGCAGGAAAGTGAAGGCTCTCAGGAGCGACAACGATGGAGAATATGTTTTGAATGAGTTCAAGAACTTATGTGCATCATAAGGAATTCGATGAGAGTTAATAGCACCTCATAACCCACAGTAGAATGGGATGGATGAAAGGAAGAAAACAAGTATTATGGGAGTTTCACAGTCGATCTTACATGATCAAGGCCTACCATTGCACTTGTGGGATGAATCATGCAACACAGTTATATATGTGTAGAATAGGGGTCCTCGTCAAATTCTTGAGATGATTACACCAGAAGAAGATTTTTCAAGTAATAAATCAGATGTGTCACACTTCAGGATCTTTGGTTCATCAGTTTACTGTCATGTTACCAAGGATGAAAGGAAATAGCTCGAACTGACAACTGAGTTAGGAATATTTGTGGGGTACATTGATAAACCTCACAACTATCGGGTGTACCTTCCATCTCACAAGATGAAATTTGTTCGTAGAGATATGAAGTTCGATGGAGAGAAGGCTATGAGATGTTTCCTTGAGAGGTAGCTTCAGTTACATGCATATGAGAAGCTTTTAGCTCCAAAGGAAGAACCTCAGGATGATGTGGAGCAGCCAGTTGCAGAGTAGTAAAGAGTAGAAGCACCCACTCATGCAAAGACATCCAGAGATGGAAGGAAGTCCACCAAAGAGGGTGACAGATTAATGCTTGATTTTAGGGAGAATGTGGGAGCACCCACATCATAGCGCAACCAGAGGAGGTCACTAGATCAATACATTGGCTACATGGCTCTGATGAGCAAGAGTGTAGATACTGAGCCATCCTCATTCAAGGAAGCAGTGCAACAAACAATATGGGTTGATGTCATCGTAGAGGAGTATGACTCCATTATTAGGAATAGTGCTTGGGAAATTGTCCCAAGGCTAGAGGACAAGCCAGTGCTAGGTTCCATGTGGATCTATAAGGTGAAGCAAGCAGCAGATGGGAGTATCGAGAAATAGAAGGCCAAATTTGAGGCCAAGGGGTTCTATCAGGTGGATGAAATTGATTACGAGGATAGTTTTGCTCCAGTAGTAAGGTACTCTTCAATCAAATCTATTATATCACTTTCACCGCATATGGGATGGAAGATACATCAGATGGATGTGAAGACAACCTTGCTCAATGGAGTGATTGAGGAAGAGGTGTACATTCAGCAGCCTAAAGTGAGCATTGTATGGATTAAAACAAGCACCTCATGCTTGGTACACTGGGATCGACAGTTATTTCGGAAGGTTGGGATTCACCAAAAGTGAAGCAGATGTAAACCTTTACCATATTGTGGTTGAAGGTAAATTATTGATTATAGTATTATATGTCAATTCTAACATGTGATGAGAAGCTGGTAAAATCTTACAAAGAGGACCTTGTAACAGAATTCAAGATGAAGGACCTGGGGCTCATGCAGTATTTCCTTGCTATGGAAGTACGACAAGGAGATGGGGAATTGTTTGCCTCTCAGGGAAAGTATGCCAATGAGATATTGAAGAAGTTCCACATGGAGAGCAACAAACCATTGGGACTCCTATAATAGGGAATTTGAGGAAGGAAGATGTTACTTTAGCTGAAGTAGTGGAGGCAACTATTTACAGGTAGCTTGTGGGTTCACTTATGTACTTGGTGAGAACACAACCAAACATGTTTTTTGTAGTTAACCAACTTAGCTAATAAATGGTTAAGCCAACCAAACTGTATTGGAAGTAAACTAAACATGTGTTGAGATACCTCAGAGGCACCACTCAGTTTGGTCTTTGGTACAAACAGACAGAGGAAGTGAAGCTTCAAGGCTTCACAGATGCAGATTGGGAAGGGAATCCATTAAACAAGAAGAGCACATCAAGGAGAATCTTCAGTATTGGGTTAGCAATAGTTTCTTCGTACAGCAGGAAGTAGAGATCAGTTGCACTCAGTTCAGTAGAAGCAACTTGTGAGGTTATCTAGATGAGGAAGATCCTTGTTGGGTATTTGGTCAGTAGATGGATCCTACAGTGATTTATTATGACAATCAGATTTGTATCAAACTCTCTGAGAATCCATTTTTTCATTATCGTTGCAATCATATCGACATCCAGTATCGCCATCTACGAGATTGTGTGTAGAGGAGAATCATGTTGTTGGAGTACATTCCTATCGAGGAATAGGATGCAGATATCTTGACTAAGGCATTGTCCGAGGAAAATTTGATTTCCATAGAGGCGGGATTGGAGTATCTGATAATCCCTTTCTTGTTGAGAGAGAGTGGTGAAAATGCAACAAGAAAATCCTGATATAATTTTCCCTTGAATTAAATTAGGAATAAAATTGTAATTTCGCATCACAAGGCAACTTGTATGAGTTACATAAGTTAATTTGACTTAGTTGGCTCAGTTAATTCGATTTGAGGGTCTAACTAAAGTCATGTAGAGTGTCTCCTACTTTATAGGTTCCCTGGTTGAGTTTATTTTGAGTTGTAATTAATTAATTTAGTTTAACTGAGTTAAAGTCAATTAAACTAGTTCCAACTTGTGGAGGAACTAGTAGGAGGTTAGATAGTGGGGTGATGCTTCATTTTTTCAACCAATTAATTGATGATTCACTCATAAATAACTCATGCATGTCAGATCTGAGAGTTACCCAATTGAGATTGGAGTTGAAGGGCAGTGTACTATTAGTTGTATAATCATCCAACTTGTATAGGTGGTACATGCAGTAAAAGGAAGGCCTATGAGGATTGGGAAATTCCAGTTGAGGAATTTCCCTAATTAATAGAAGCTAATTCCAAGGAAACAGTTGAAGGAAATAGGGACTTGGGAAAGAAAAAAAATGGTTAAGTATTGGCCTATGCTTTTTTAAGATGTTGTGAGACAGATAGAGATAGTGGAGAGGTTGTTTGGGCTTGAGCAAAGCATTGTAATCTTCTCATATTTTCTAACTAATGCAACATACATATAGTAGTGGTTTTTAGATGCGGCTTTCCCCAGGAAATAATTGTGTAATGTATTGATTGATATATTTCTCTTTCATGCTTCGTAATTTCTTGATCGATTAATTGTTTCCACTAATGAGTAGAGTAGATTCAAGTGTTTTGTTTTAGAAAATTGCATAAGAAGTTTGAATCTACAAGGAATTTATACATGCAATGCTCCTTGACGCTCATTCATCCATGCATCAATCATGGGTAATCTAGGCCCACTAGTGTTCCAGTTGTCCTAATCAATCACTCTCACTAGAAGCACCGATCCAAGATCCCACCATGCAGCACCATACACCACAAGATAAAACTATGCATCACCATGCTCCTCTGCGTACCTCTAAAAACCATGGCATATCCTTGTATCCTAGTGGGTATCACTTCCTACTATTGAAGCACCTTGTACCATCTAGTATCCTACATCTGTCAATGTGTCTATCATCTTGCTAGTTGAGCCACTATGATGTGAGTCATATATTGTTCTTTGTCCTAGTAGACCTAAGTGGCATAACTCCTCACATGCTAATGGGGATGTCACAGTTGTGCCAATCTTTGGTGGCTCCTATGCCCAATACATTAATAGAAGAACATCATCCCCATATGTTGCTCTGTCTAGTGGCATACAAATTCCATCCCATCTGAATAACTCTTGTCGAGGCATGTTTACCACCATGCAATCCCATGCATGAATGATGTGCCAAGACATCTCCCAAAGTCTACACACTCCTTCAAACAACCTCGCATTAGAGAAATTTTGAGGTCTAAAATGGTTCTCAAAACAAAAATGTACAGCAAATCAACTTTATAAGGACCAATAGGATTCAATTTGATGATGTCAACCATGGGGGATGATTCACCATTTTTGGACAAAAAAAAAAAAACCTACTTTTTCAACTTGTATTTTCAAATTATCTCCCTATGGTTTTACTCAAATTTTGAGTGGGAGCACTCATTGGATGCATAATTTATTTCCTCATTCAAGGATTACCCATGTTGCATACTTTTGATGGACCCTACACAAAAAATGAGAAATACAGTAAAAAGTGTGATTGCATTCAATTTATTTATTTTATTTTATTTTTTAATTTTTTTTTTTTCATGTAGCAAGGTCCATCAAAAGAATGAAATTGGGTACTCCTTGGATTAGGAATTAAATTATGCATCCAATGAGCGCTATCACTCAAAATTTGAGTAAAATCATAGGGATATCAGTTTAAAATAGGAGTTGCAAAGGTAGTTTTTTCTTTTTTCCCTCTAAAATTTAATGATGTAATCTAATCTTATTTTATTATTTCTATTATTATTTTATAATATTCCTTAGGAGGTCGATTTTATACCTCTAAATTCATCTAATTCTACTAGCACTAACCAAAACTCTAATGGAAGCATGAAGGAACATGAGTGTTTGGTCACTAGGTTAATCACCTTGTCAATGCCATAGTCATCCTTCACACCTAGTGAATGACTGAAAACCCCACTTGGATCCCAATTCCTACCAGGGTCTCCAATATCCACTCCACTCATGTCAACTGAACCTAGATCCTAGATGGATGTATCCTCATCTAAAATATAATTTTTTCCACATTCATGGGTGTATAATCAGAAACCTCTGGAACATACTTCTTTGCAAGTGTCAGTTCATCCAAGTGCTCCTTGTGCTCTACTATCATAGGAGGCTCCTCTATCAATTGATGAGTGCCTCTAACATCCTCTTATGTGATGGCTTCCATAGAAGATCATACACAATTCAATTCCATACAAAGTTGCTCGACTTGCAACTCTGATTCTTGAAATGCCATCTGAGTGCTCTTAAAGGACCCCTAGGAAATCTCAACCCCATAAGTAAGCCTATCAACTTCCTCCTCTTTCCCTACTAGCACGTCATAATATATCTCTGCAAGCAAGAGTAGGTGTTCTCTGTCTGAAAGGAGGGATAGGTAGTTAAATTTTATTTCTACTAATGGCTTTCTGAGGGTCTGAAAATATGCAAGTGAAGGTTTTCCTCCTAAATTTTCATGTGCCACTACACTTCTCCAATAGTAATATGTCACCAATAACAACATATCATCATAGTTCCTTGTGGCTGTCCTAATATTTTTTGGATTCATCTTCAGTTGGTTTCCCATGTTATAGGCATAAGTACGCTTGTGAGAAATATCTATCACATCAACTGATGGGTTCGGGTTTGCAATGTGGACTACCTCTATGTTATAATATTTTCACACCTCTTGGGAATCATCATCAACTGTCATAGCCTCATTATTTTCTTTGTACTCATCATGTAACTCAACAATTTCACTAAGTGATGATAGACATTCTGTAGAAATTTCTTATTCTCCTTCATCCCAAACCCATGTACCAACTTGTTTGGGTGGATCTATGCTAGCTTCATACCCTCGTATGACTTTTCCTAATTCGTCCTAGGCGTTTTGGTCATGGTTGGTATTCACCTTCAACTACAGGTGTTTCCTCTTCTATATGAGTTCATACCTTTCTCCTATCCTTAACTGAACTATTATTCTCCTTTTGAATCCCTTTAATCCTTACTTCCTAGTCCTTAGCCATCGATTCATCTTTAGATATGTTATTCCTTTTTATATTTGCTACCTTTAATGACACCCATGCTTCCATGTGCTTTATCACCTTTGCAAAATTTTGTCATAATTTTCAATTTTTTGGGAAAATAGTTTTTCTTGACTTGGAAGCATTCCTCCCTTGTTATAACCATCCATTTTTACCCAATAGTTGTCCACTAACATGCTCTTATACCATGGTAATATTTCCAACTAGGAAGTATCCCAAAATGTCATTGAGCTTTATGAGTTTAGCATGGTTTTTCTATATGATATTTCGTCAAACACTTCAATGACATACTATTGTAGGTGTAATTTTTTTTGTTTTCTCAATTTATACATCAACATATTGAGATCATAATGTATAATCAAATTTGTAACCAACAACTATATTGACACCTTATGCTCATAAATAACACAAACTACTAATATAAAATCCCTTCTATGGAAATTTCTCAAATGGCCATAATTTTTTGAGTTATGCAGTGAATCTTTAGCTAGGAATTTTGTCAAACATATCACATGCACATTGTCGTAGGTGAGTTCTGAATAGTTGTCAATTTCACAACAATGGTTTTCAATACATTGATGTTTGAAAAAAATGGTCTTTGACTTCAACAAAACTTGGTAAGTAATTTTATGAAAATGAACAACATGACCAGAGTATAGAATGCACCTTTTTTATTTAAATTATTAATCCATAATTTACAAAACTTGTTATCTCTTAGGGAAAACCCTAGCTATGGGAAAAACCCTAAGGTAACCTCAAACCTATTTTAGGTTGAAAGTTGGCCCTTCAACCCGGAGAGGGATCTCTCCGTAAAACTCAACTATTCTATGGTCACTATAGTAGTAGGTTTTCACAATTGAGTTCAGTGGCCAGATTTAGTTCATAGGATAAAATTGATTGGGGTGTGTACAAAACAAACCATTGGGCATGGAGTCCAGTTTTAAACAAGTAAATCTATATATCCAATGAGCAAGCTATAAAAAGCATGATATCATCAAATCCTTTGACTGTTTGAGAAATTGAAAGAAAATAACTGAAATGAAACTAATTTTATAGCTGATTAAGGTAACAAATACTAATTGCTAATAAATACAAGAAAGGAGCATCAATGAATCCCAATCTTAGATACTATCATTTTCATACATGAAAGGAACTTTTTATAACAAAGAGGAAACTAACAGGGAACTAAAACACATGAGTTTCCTATAAAATGCTCATTAAAAACTGTAATATATTCAAGACTACTAAAATACACCAGAGTGCAAAATGTTTTTCAATAATATTCCAACCCTTCTTCCAAAATAATAGTCTCCATATTAATTACAATAATCTAAGATATCTAAATATCTTCAAGTACATGCATGTAACTAAAAACTTAAATACATTCAGTTTTTCCTAAAATAACTACAGGAAAATATGTTGATATCTAGATCAAGTGAAATATCTTCTAAAATTGTCTTCCTTGGAAATAGAAACATGTCCCTAACTGATAGCACAACATCCTAGCTAGCAAAACAGGTCCAAGTTCCCTCCAAAACTGTTTTTGGTTCATCCTTTCTTTCATTCAGACCTCCTTGTGAAAAAATAATGATTCTATTGTTGTCAAATTCACTGGTTTTTTGTTTTGTAGCTTTCGCTGATAGGCTAACTGTCAGCATTTTCTTTTCTGCTTGTTTCAAATTTGCTGACAATACGAAGGAAATCCTTTTCGCTTGTTTGAATTTCACTAACAACGGATATGTTAGCACTCCCTGTTTGCTCGAAAATCACTGACAGACTAACTGTCATTTTTTCATCCCTTTATTGTTTTCTATCAACGGGCACACAATTTTGTCCTAAAATAGATGACAGTGGATCTGCCAATTTTATCAAAAACACTGACAATGGGAATGTTAGCTTTCCAGATTGTTCCACTGCATGTAAAAACTATAAGGCCAACTGTCAGCGATAAAATGTGAACCCTTTTTCATGAAATAAATAGGAAAATTCTAAGTTTAATCCCCCAAGCCTCTTAGCTCAGGGTACTAGCTTCCCTGAGAAGTACATTTACCTTCTTCAGTATTTGATTTTTACTTTTCCTTGTCTCCATAGGACCCCTATTCACAGTTCCTTTATCTCTACTCTTCTTAGAGTCCGTAGCTTTCTTCCTATTGATGATGAGGTCCTTAAGTGGAATATTGTCAACATCAACCACTTCTTTTCCCAACTCCGAGTTATTTATGAGTTTGGTTTTGTATCTTATTTTGTTAGTTGGTCTTGTATGGGGTCTCTTTCCACCTTTGAAAACTTCAAACAATCTATCCTCCTCTTCGGTCTCAATCTTTACTTCTTTGCCTTTAGGAATCTATGTTTTATTTGTGTCTACAAGGCAGGGTTCAAAAGGTGGATTAAAAACTTGGGAAGAGATGAATACAACATGTAGGTTTACAGGGGACACAAGGTCTGGTTTACGGAGCTGGGTACTTTTCCTCTGGTAGAATTTGGGAATATTAAGGCCAAAGGATGTAGATGGAATTTCTATTTTTTCTTGGTTGGTAGGTGGCTCAATAAGGACTTGACCTTTAATTTTCTTCTCTTTCTTGGTAGTATTTGGTATGCCTCTTCATCTTTTGAGGGGTTGATGTTGAAAATTTTCCCAAAAAAGGAAATGACTCAAATTCCTTTCTGCCTTGGCTAGCTAGTTTTTGATTAATAGTTTTATCAGGGCTTTGTGTTTATAAAATGGGAGGAGGGATCTGTGTTAGCCATAAACCTAACTGCCATATGTTTAAGTTTTTCTAGCAAATAAAAACATGGATTAATTATGATTTGACCAACAAGATGTGCAAGGAAATAAAATTGGTAGAGGTTTACCCGATTAAACCATCCTTCACAAGTAAACTATTGCTGATAGAGGTGTACATGGACATGTCATTTGTCCTGCAACCACTCCTTTCGAACTCCGGCCCTTCAAATTTTCCCATTGAATTATTCTTTGGAAAAGAAAGGGACATCGATCCCTGCCAAAACATGATTGTGGAAAATCTTCTCTTCATCTGTTGGTAAGGTTGTGGCCTTAGCAATGGATTCTTCTGTAACTAAAAATGACAAGCCTCCAACCTCCACATGATCTCTATCAAATCCTTGAGCAAAATTCTGAGCCATTGCATTGTGTTATTCGGTACAACGATGGAAAAATTTACTCCAACCAGCTTGCTAAAACAACTGATGAATTTTTGAGTATATGTCCAACAAATCCGGCTCTTTGGGCTCAGACCGATTTGCTTTGCCACCTTTCTCCATTGCATTGCGTGGTTTTCCAAAGGTTCGATCTTGAATCCCTATGAGAAAAACATTTTTCAATGCCAAGTGTGATTGAATCCAAACTAACAAAAACAAACTACTTACGAGACATCGTAAATAGCTTCACATGGAGATGGATATTACATTTGGTGAGTGAATAATTGCGGAGTTTTAGTTTAGGATTAAAATGGAGTTCATATCATACATAAAAATTATTTTAAATGACATTCACTCATAACAACAAAGAACAAATCATTAACCAGTACTTTTTACCCCTTCAAAACAGATAGAGACATGTTTCAATGATATCGCTGACGATGAAGTGGTCACTATAGTCATCACTTGTTCTATTTAAAATATGGTTTTGCCGCTGATAATTGGCCTGACAATCAAAATGAAATTTTTTATAGGCCTATTGTCAACGAATTTCTTCACAAGACCATATCGGATCACTAAACCATCGATAGCCCCGCTATTAGTAATTTCCCTGTTTTATTAGAACTAAAATGTTGACAATGAAACTGTCAGCATTTTCTGAAATTTAAAAAAAAATGAATTTTATTGTGATAAAAACCTTCTCCACTCGGATGTTGTCGATCAATGATGGAAGCAAGAACCCCCATAGACCAATTGCCTCATCCATTACAAATACTAGCTCAAAATAAAACTTTTACTGAGTAAAAAATAAGGACTTCATATTTTAAGAGATGATCTTTTGCAAACTCTAAACTTGAAAAAATATCACTGTTTCTAAAAAAAAAATATTTTACGATGAATATCAGTAGAACCTCAGGGCCTTCACTTCAGGCTTCAAGTCCATTAGAATATTCATCCACACCTGTAAGATATTTTTCAAAACTATATGGATATGTACAATGAAACTTGAAAACCATTCTTTGTTTAAGAGATATAGTGCTTGAGGAAACATCCATTGAATGGACCTCCGAGCAGTTATTCTCCTTACGGACCTTCTAAGATGAAATTGTTCTTACCAAAAAAAGTTGCAATTCTGTATGGCCATTTCCAAATGTTCTCAAACTTCCTGTGTTTACCTTTATCCTCAATACAGGTATCCCATTTTAAAACCAAGTCTTGGCATTTAAAGTCATCCCGTTAAGTTTTTCTGTCAAAAACTTTCTTAATATGGTCTTGTACTTACTGATATTTTTCATACACTCTCTCTTTGGTTTCTTGCACTTCAATTAGTTGATTTATCCTTCTTTGCATGTTAGGTCCCTATAATACTAGTGATTAGCCCTTATTGTTATTGTTGTGCCCCTAGTGTCCCCATATTGTTATTATTGCACCTCATATAAGCCCACTATTGTTCTTTTTGTGCCCTTATATTATTATTGTTAGGTCAACTTTGGTCATATTGTGACCCCTTCGACTCCTATATATAGAAAGGCGGCCTTGTCATTTATATTATCCAAGAATTGTTCATTTGTGTAATGTAAAGGAGGTTGCCCCCCTCGAAGAGGCTGATTTCTAAGGAATTGATTTATATTTCCTATCTTTTTCTGAGCTGTTTTCATAAAATTTGGTATCAGAGCTTTGGATTCTAGGATTTTGCTGCTCCGAATAGAGCATCGTGGCATTTTCGCTATAACTTTTTTTCTACGATGTTTCAGAAGATAAAAGAAAGACCCATTCAAGCCAAAATCACTCTGAACCTCGGGTCCACATTTCAAACATTTTCTCACTATATTTTCAGATATATGATCCAAGGAAGTTAGGGTTTTTGCAGGATTCATAATTATATCTCAAACAAGTGACCTAGGGAAAATCGTCATAACTTTGTTTCTGAGAATTAGATTGAAATTTCATAAGAATTTATAGAAAGAGGACATCTTGTAGGTTTTTTTGTATCCGTTTCAGGTCCTAGGGTCAAAACTATGACACGAGGCACTTTGTACAAGTTCACTCTACTGAAGCAATCTATAATCAGGGCATTGTGGCATATTTGGCATAACGCTTCCTCGGAGAATCAAATATTGATTAGACTTGTGGGGTTAGAAAGAGGACTCAAAGGGCTACCATAGGAATCAATTTCAAACCTCGGAGATATAAAATTACAGAGATACAATAGATTCAATATCAAACACCTACAAAGTGAAAAAAAGGTGTGTAGCTTTTTTAAATTGTTGCATAAGTTTGGTTTGAAAAATTATTTTGAAGGAATTCAAAGGGCATAGTGAAGCATTATTATCATTAATTGATGCCCCGAAGAAAGAAAATGGAAACACCTAGTAAGCAACATGAAATCTCTAGCATGACTCATGAAGAAGAGGAAGAAATGCAACATGATATATCAAAATTATGAGACCAAGTGCAACAAAATTCACTCTCACAAAAAGTAATAGAAGCTAAGATGGATGGTTTAAAAAAAGACAGAAGCTAAGATGTGTTATCACTCAGGTTGTCCCTAAGCTCCTGAAGGGATACGGCCGAGGTAACCACAAACCAATCTTTGGATTACAGGTTCTAGCCCACTTGTAATCAGAGAGGGATCTCTCTTGATGATTTAGCTTTGTTGATGATGATTTTAGGCTAGCTATTAGGTTCAGTGGGTTTTGTTTAGGTTTGGATGGTGTTTGAATGGAAGGAAGATGCATTCATGCAGAGAGGCAGGCATAGAGTGATACATTTCAAACCATTGGGCATGGAGTCAAGGATTAGGACCGCAGTTAGGCTTTCTTGATCACAAGAGGACTATGGAGCAGGGTAGCTACACATGAAACACCATTCAAGCTAAAGAGATGGAGTGAAATGTAAGGAATGAGAGGCAATTAAGAATCTCTCAATCAGCTTAACAGAGGGAAGGAGGATGAGCTCTATCTAGGGGCAGTTAAGAATCCCTAGATAACTATCACACATGGTGAATTAGGGAAAATATGAGCCAGATGGAATTCATATTTATGCCTAAAACAGATGAAAACATAAAGAAACAACAGAAATTGAGCATAGAGTGCACTTAAACAAATTCTAAGCTATTCTTTCTTTCTACTGGCTAGATAATGATATATGAATGGAAAGACAGAGGTAAGAAGCACTTATTGAGTCATGTAACAGCACAAGAATTCCACAGTCACTCTTCAACCATTAAGCACAGTAAACAATCCATTCTCCAAGCTCGTAAGCAGTATTTGATTATAGAAATTATAAAACATATAGTGCGAGTCTCTGCTCAAGCAAAACTTCTAACCAACAAAAACCAACCCTTGTTACATTGTTCAGGGCCCTCTTTATAGGTAAAATATCCAAAAGTATTTATTATAGCTGACCTAAACAGGTCTGTAGGAAAACTTTTTAAACCTAAACTTGTGCTGAAATTAAATGCAAATAAAATATCTATTGAGCTGCGCCAGAAGCAACTGGATCAAAAAAATTAATGTAGTGTCCTCTGTGACTTGGTGCAGTGCTGTTGCAATAACTGAGCTTTGAGCTTTGGTCTACTGATCTTATGTGAGTTTTAATGTGCAGTCATTGTGATGATGAGCTTTGAATGGTTCCTTAACTGCTTCTTGACTTTCAAGAATTTCTTTTAATGTTTTATTCGCCTCAAGCCCTCACAAGATCTTCACTGATACACTTCGCCGCAACACTGATACTCTTTGACATGGTTTTTGGCTCTACATCTGCTCTGATACTCTTTAATGCCCGAACCAGGTCTCTCTCTTTCTTCTGATACGCTAAAATTTTCAAAATCGGGCCTTTTCTGCCCTTTTTGGCGCAATAACGGCTATGGAATCAAAAGATTCCCTAAAGATTCTCCAATATGGCCTATCGCGCATCGAAAACTGCCTCAGAATTTGGATCCGGGCCTCCTAAGATGCATTTTCACGCTTGCGCGCCCTTCTTTGGTGGGTGACATCATAATGACATCAGCGGGGTGACGTGGCAGGGTGCTACATGGTGTGGTGCCTTATATGTTTCTGCGATGCGATAGCGGTAACTGAAATGCTGCGATCTGCGATGAATTTGTAGTGAACCCTATCTTAATGATAAATCATGTTTTAAACGAAATATATGAGTAAATGAAGGCATGCGGCGAGGAAGTATTTGTAATGCGATATATTCTCTTGATGCTATAGCAATGTCGCATCGGAGCAAAGGGAAGCGGCATGCACTTTGGGAACAAGACTCTTGCGACCACCGATTTCTGATTTGTGATATCGCATTGGTGGAACGAGGAAGGGGCATATATATATGGCATATAGTTTTTGTGATATGCCGATTTGCGAGATGGTATCAGCGGAGCGTCCGTCGGGGAGGACAAGAACGGGCGACATTACTTTGAGGCCTGCGATAATGATAATCGCGTCGGAGGGGAATCCAAAGGGATCGGAAGAATGTTAAGGAAGTCGGTGAGGATTATTGCGATCAGAAGAAAGGTATATACGTTTTTGAAGCGTATTTGAGGCCTTGGGAGGGTCCGATAACCTAGAAAGGAAGAATTTCATGCTTTGGAAGGAGTCCATTGCATTGGAAGATGGTTTAAAAGGGGAAAGATAAGGGTTCTTGCTATGTTTCAGACAAACTTAGCAATTCCCAAGTGTACTTATGGTTATTTTTCAACCAAGGGGAGGGGATAAGTATGTAGGGGAGTTATTAACATAGTTTTAGTAGGGGATGGGGCGATAGATAGGGAGCTATATAATAGAGTTAGAGATTAATATGACCATGATGAGAAAGCGCTAAGTGGGTGAATCTTAGGCTATTAAGGGAAACAATGATCCATCAAGGGAGTATGAATATTCGTTGAGTAAAGCAGATATTCACTAAGGTGAATGATATGGAAAATGATGAAACTAAGAGGCATCAAGCGGATCTTGATCTCTTTGGGAGGTTAGTGAATGATTTGGGGAAGGAGGAAGAAGGGGGAGTTTGACATGCCTCGCTTGAGTCCTTCAAATGGAACTTGTCTGATAATTGTGACCTGAACATATATGATACTTGAAAATATGGAATTGATCGCAAATCAGCATTCTGCAACCTCAAAACTACCTACCCAGCCTACTTACCTAGCATTTTTTCTTCTTTTTGGTTTGGGTGCATTTAGGCTTGCTGACCCAGCTTTTTCAACTTTTTTCTTTTTTTGTCTTCCTATCTACATTTGCACTTATTTCTTCCAAGGGCCCATATTTAAGCAGTTGGGCTCCTTTGATTCTCTACCTATCTAAAAATCTGTCAAGATTACGCTGTTTGGACATATATTCATTCTCTATATTCTAAAACAGGAAATTGAAACCTAGGGAGACCAAGATTAAACTGTTTGGACCTCCCTTTAACTGAAAATTGTTCAAAAAATGGAATAGTACATCAAAATTGGAACACAGCAGTGGCGTTTGAACTGGCACTTCCTCCTGGAAACCTTCATTGGCCTTTGTAGCAAATATGGAACATTGCAGCATGCAAAGAATGACATATTTAGCATGTAAAAATGTCAATCATGAAAGATGAGTAACCTGCTGCAGCAGGAGGCTAACAGTGGCTCCACTTGGAGATGGCTTTTCCTTGTGAAAAGTCAAGAACAGCAGGTCAGACTACCTGGATCTTCTATTGTTGCTGTAAATTGAAAATTTTCAGTGCTGGCTGTCTCATAATTGAAACTGTGGGAATGAGAACAACACTTCCCTCAATCGAAATGTTTGTGCCCTGTGTAGCACCGCCTGCTTTCTTCTGCGTGCTCTATTGTTTGAAATTTTATATAAAAACGAAACAAAATGCTGATATAAACAAACATTTAGGTACAAACATCATCTTGTTGGGAGATTTTCAACAAAAGGGATCATGATAATGTTTTAACATTCAGCCATTTACAAGGCCTTCTTCAGCTGGGTTGCCATCTTCAGATTTGAGGAAATATGTGTTGTTGCCTTGCACTGCGCTGATAATGAATGGACATTTCCAAAGAAAATCAAACTTTGCATGTTTTCCCTTGTCTTCTCTTCGTGAATCCCACCTTAGGACTTTGCTGCCAACCCGGAAATCCTCAGCCTTGACTCCCTTATCAAACATTATTTTGAGCTTTTCCTGCAAAATTTGAGCTCTGTCATACACTTTCTCTCTGGTTTGTTGAAGGTGAATGATCTGATTAATTCTTCTTTGAATATCATTTGGTTCAGCCTGAATTTCCTGTAGCAGTTTGATAATAGGAATACCCAAAGATGAAGGGAATTTGGCTTCCATGCCATAAAATAGCTCATAAGGGCTCATCCCAATGGATTTCTTGGTTGAAAGTCTATCTGCCCATAGGGCATTTGTGAGCTTCCGGTGCTAGTTCTTTTTGTTTTCCTCCAGCATTTTCTTTATGATATTGATGAGGCTTTTGTTGGAGGATCCGGCCAGGCCATTACCTTGAGGATAATAGGTTGAAGAGTGGCCCAAGGTAATGCGAAATTTATGGCAGAAGTTGATCATCTTTCTGGATTTGAAAGTAGCAACATTGTCAGTGATGATTTTCTCAGGGCAGCCAAATCTAGAGAGGATATTGTCTTCAAGGAACCGGATGATAGTGGAGTCATTGGCTTGCCTACATGGGGTGGCTTCAATCCACTTGGTGAAATAGTCGATGGCTGTTAAAATCCACTTGTGTTGGCCTGAAGAAGAGGGGTGGATTTCACCTATGAAGTCAAGACCCCACTGTTGAAAAGGTTGTTCGATTGAGATAGGCTTAAGGGGAAAAGGGAGCAGTTTTCTTTTTCCTTCAAATATTTGGAATTTGTTACATGAGACAGCAAGTTTTTTGACATCTACAAATAGAGAGGGCCAATAATAACCAGCCCTTAAAATATTGTCAACAGTGGACTTCCAATATAGATGTGCTCCACAGTCCCCTACATGGAACTCTTTCATGATGTTGTTGGTTTCATTTATGGTTAAACAATTTAGCAGTATTCCTTCATGATTTTTCCAAAACAGGGCACCATCTTAAACATAGAACTTTAGAGCTTTCATCTTCAAAAATCTTTCCTTGGTTCTAGAAAATCCTGGGGGAGTACACAGGTTTAACAATACATAGCAAATATTGGCATACCATGGGGATTGTAAAAAGGTTTCATTAATCTGTGGAGTCGCCAACTCCTGTTCATTGTCCAGTTGGTTGATGTCTAAGGCCTGAAGATTTGCTTCGGACATTAGTTTGGCTAAACCTTGTCCCTTTATACGCTTTGTGGGTTTTATCTCAATGTCATATTCAAGGATACTAGCAATCCATTTGCCTCTTTTGCCTTCTAGTCCCTCTTGAGTTAATATGTTTTTTACAACAGAGTTTGGGACATAGGCAATCACGTGTGAATACAAAATATAAACTCTGAAGTCTTTGATGGCTTTGACAAGGGCATAGGCCTGTTTTCCATAATTTGGTATTTTAGAGGTGCATCTCTTAAGGCTCGACTGAAAAATGCGATAGGCTTTTCATTTCGTTGATCATCCTTTTGCAGAAGGACAACAGCTATCGTGTGCTCCGAAGCAAAGGAAAAGATGATGAAATCCTTGTCAAATTGTGGACTTGTGAGCACGAGCGTTTGAGTCAAGGCGGCTTCGATACTTTCGAAAACCTGCTTGGTTTCAAGAGACCATATTACCTTGGCATCCTTTTTTAGACTGTTACTTAACAATTTTATCATTCTGCTAAGTTTGGGATAAATCTCCTTAGAAATTGATCTTTCCAAGGAATGCTTGCAACTCTTTTATGTTTCTTGGATATGGAATTTGAAGGACTGCTTGAATTCTTTCCAGATCGATTCTGATACCATCTTTTGAGATGATGTGGCCTATCAACTTACCTTCCTCAAGGCCAAACAAGGACTTCTTGGGGTTCAAGGAAATGCCATATTTCTTGCATGTTATGAAGATCTGCCTTAAGTGCTTGAGGTGCTCTTGATCAGATTTGGAGAACGGTGTTAAGTCATCAAGATAGACGACAAGGAATTCATGGATTTCCTTGGCAAATGCAATATCCATTGCCCTTTGAAAGGTGGCACCAGCGTCCTTTAGCCCGAAAGGCATTTTAACATACTTACATGTTCCCCGCTGTCTTGACTTGGTCATCCGGGTGAACAAGTATTTGATTGAAACCTAAAAATCCATCTAGTAAAGAAATCCTAGAGGAACCCACTACTCTTTGTAAGATGTGGTCCATTTTAGGCAGAGGGTAGTGGTCTTTTAAAGAGACTTGGTTTAAGTTTCTTAGGCCTATACACAGTCTGATCTCACCTGATTTTTTCCTTGTGGGAATTAGATTGGATGCCCATTCAGAGAATCTGATGGGTGCTATAATACATGCTTCAAACATTCTCTTTACTTCCTTCTCAATGAGAGGAAGAAGCATAGGGTTTATTCTTCTAAGTTTCTGCTTGAATGGTTTTTGATCTGGTTTTAAGGGAATGGTATGTTGAATTACTGAGGTGTCATAGGACTTCAAGTCCTCATAACTCCAGGAAAATACATCTTGGAATTCTTTGAATAAATCCACATACTTTGGCTTTTGATCAAGGGGCAGATTTTTGGACAATTTAATCATTTTGGGCTGTTCTGTTATCCCTATGTTGTGTTCTTCTATAGCAGCATCTAAAGGCTCCATTTTTGGATTTTTGGGCACACCATTGTCATCAAACATATCTTCTAATGGAGTAAGGCCAGCAGGCAGAAAATTATCCTTCAGATCAATGAACTCAGCCTCTGCTTTGGCTGTTTCCTCTAAATGCATTTGTTTCAGTTCTTCTATGTTTGCATTTTCAAAAACAGTTGGGTTAAGGATTTGTTTTGCTGTTGCAGTTGTTACAGCCAGTTGATTTTCATTTGTTTGTCATTGGGAATTTTTCACGGCCTCCATGTCCATATTTAAATTTGAAAACTCGCCCTCAAGGGTGAGGAAATTGTTAATGTGGGAATCATTTTCAAATACTTGCCAATCTCTAATATTGTTAGGAACAGTGGGCCTATTTTTTATTTCAGCGGTAGAATGGTGATTTGGCTCAAAGGGAAGCTTGCATGTACTAGCAAAAGTGGCTAGACTATGAGCGTGTATGTTATGGTTTCTAGAAATCTTGGCAAGCTCGGATTCAGCGAAGGTGTTAAGTATATCTGTTGCAGCAGTCCTATAGGCCCTCATCCTATTGTCATTAGTAACAAAGTTGCCCTTCATTTGTTGGATAATCAAATCGGAGTCACCTAGAATGGACACTTTTGTAGCTCCTAGAACTTTGAGCAGTTTTAGGCCTAAGAGGAGAGCTTCATACTCTGCCATGTTGTTGGTACATCTGAAATTTAGTTTGTAGGCATGGCCTTCTGCATGATTGTCATGTGTATTGTGAATCCATACACCTACCCCTGCTCCTAACTTGTTGACAGAACCATCAAACTCTAAATACCATGTAATTTATTGTTGTTGGTTTGTATCAAGAGTTTTAGTTATTTTAGGATTGGGCAGATCTAGAACTTCAGTTTGAGGAGGTTCTTCTTGTTTACTAGCTGCCTTGACTGTTGTGACTATTTCATGGGCACAGGCAGCCAGTTCTTCATTTATGCATGTCTCTAGCTCTGAAGCTATAGGCTTGTCATCAGTTGGAGGATTGTTATCATCATTGAAAAGAATAAATGAATCCATATCAGAATGGATTGAGTAAATTGGAAAATTTTGGGGCATCTCCTCATAACTCACCACATACTTCATCAGTGTTTCTCTATACAGTCTCTTTGGTTGGCCAAAGACAAATATAGTGGCATAAGAGAGGTCGAGTTGAAGGGATCCTTGCAGTTTTTCTCCCCATGATCTTGATAGGAGCATACCATATTTTGTTGGAATGTCAGCAACTACTACGTCCATTAGAATTGTCTTGTTGGGAAATTGGACTAAAGACACACAAAGGTCTTTAATTAAGCCTAAACATTTGACTTGGCTTGAGTCAAAGGAGTATAGATCCTTGTAGGGTCTTGTGACATCAAGGTTTAGCTTTTCCATCACAGCTTTGGGCATAAGATTGTGTGAGGCACCTGAGTCAAACATAGCATTGTGCAAGATTTTGTCATGTATGTGCAGACTGACATAAAAAGGTGGAACAGATCCATATGTTGTTTTTCTATTAACTTCTAGACCAAACAACACCTCAGGGGTATCATCTAGAACATTTACATCATCCCTGACCTCTGGTAGTTGAAGTGATCTTTGAATTTGCTGCCTATATACATCATGTTTGGCAAGTTCTGAGAGGGGGATGGATATTTTAAGTTTTCCAATTTCTTCTTCTAAATTGAATGGTTTTTCTGATGGATTCTTAACGTTAATAGTAGCAGATTTCTCTTTTTCCAAAATAATCTCTGTATTTTCCTTTGGATTGTCTATGCTATGGTGAATGACAGTTTGTGGTAGTTCTGTCTTGGGAAGATTTTTTGGAGTGCCATTCAAATTTTCTTTTGAGGGAGAAGAAGGTAGAGGCTGGTCACTAGGAGGTTGTATGTCTGATATGTCCTCTACAGTTACCTGATGCAGGTTTGAGACAGCAATATCAGCTAGTTCTGTTATGACAACCCTGCCTTTAATCTTATTAGGTTGTTTTCTGTCCTTCATTTTTCTAGGTGCGGGGATATCAATGGTTCTATCCTCAGCTTATATTGTTTGTGGACATCATATACAGCAGAATCATAGCCTTGTTTAAAATCAAAAGACTCTCCTGTCTTGGTCTGAAATTGTTTTATATCAGGGTAGTCTTGGTCTTCTTGAGTGAGAAAGATTCGCTGCTCATTTTTCGAATCTATCAAGTTTATGTGAGTCTCATCTGTGGGCTCACTAGATGTGGATGCCTCTGCATAATTTTCTTGGAAAGGAGGTCTAATATCATGGTCGGGACTAGCCCTTCTAGCATTTGTGGTTTGATTTTTCTTGAAGTTTGGATTTCTTATGGTGTTGTATTGTTGTCCTTCCCATGATGATTTTCTCTCAACACTCTGTACTCTGTCTCCTAGCCTCTGCATGCCATTGATAATAGAATCCAACTTCTGGTCTAAGGCTGAGGGTTCTTCCTTAAAGGTAGTTCTCCTCTCGGTTCTAGCTCTGTTTCTTTTGGCAATTAGGTTTGCCTCCACACTAACAGCAACATCTTGCATCTCTGCAAGGCTTTGAGGGGCTCTTTCCCTTAGTTGATAAGCCATTTCAGCATCAAAACCATCAAGGAATTTGTACAAAGCAAGATCACGTGGAGGTCTTAAGTTTTGTGGTATTGCATTGTAGACATTATTGAACCTTGCACAGTAGTCCAAAACCGTTTCCTTAGGGCCTCTTTTGATAGTATCATACTCAGATAGTATGTGCAAGGAGTCTTTCTTTTCCTCCCATCTGTTAATAAATGTCTGGTATAAGGCTTCTTGTTTTAATATGGAATTGGGTGTGAGTGCTCTAAACCAGGTCCTGACATCACCGGTCAAACTTTGGACAAAAATATTCATTCTTACACTGTCATCATCAATCTCATAACTCTCAAAGTAATCCTGCATTTTCTTTGTATGTTGTAGGTCTGTGCAGGAATTGGTGCCATCAAAATAGGTAATTTTAGTCTGGTAATCCTGAGGTATGGCCCCGGGATTAGCAGGTAGCTGTAAGGGTGCATATCTATTAGCCATATTAACGAGGATAAGTGGAACAACAGGGATAAGTGGAACAACTGGAGTAACTCGGATAATAGGAGTGGAAGTGGTTGTACGTGTAGTGAACGAAGGTGTGGACACATTGTTTGGAGAAGTGGATGATGAACAAGGGGAAGAAGGGTTTGAACGGAACAAAACTTTGACAGGGGTTGAAAAACTACTAGGCTGAACTGTTTCGGGACTAGTATTAGCAAAATCTTCTTACTGCTCTTGTTTTCTAAGGATTTTAGGGATTATGTTGGGATTTTCAAAAACATCTGGGGGGTTTGGATCTGGATTTGATCTTGTGTAACGTGTGTTCTTCTTGGGAGCCATCTTCTAGCTTGTTTTTTTGGGAATTTTTCTAAGAATACGGGTTAACTGAAACCTTTAAAGGTTGGTTTCTTCCTCTGCGGAGCTTCGGACTGGTTTTGTGAAATTATATGAGGAAGTTCCCCAGTGGAGTCGCCATTATGTTATCACTCAGGTTGTCCCTAAGCTCCTGAAGGGATATGGCCGAGGTAACCACAAACCAATATTTGGATTACAGGTTCTAGCCCACCTGTAATCACAGAGAGCTCTCTCTTGATGATTTAATGTTGTTGATGATGATTTTAGGCTAGCTATTGGGTTCATTGGGTGTTGTTTAGGTTTGGATGGTGATTGAATGGAAGGAAGATGCATTCAAGCAGAGAGGCACGCATAGAGTGATAAGTTTCAAACCATTGGGCATGGAGTCAAGGAGTAGGACCGCAGGTAGGCTTTTTTATCACAAGGGGAATATGCAGCAAGGTAGCTGCACATGGAACAACCTTCAAGCTAAAGAGATGGGGTGAAATGTAAGGAATTAGAGGCAATCAAGAATCTCTCAAATAGCTTAACAGAGGGAAGGAGAATGAACTCTATCTAGGGGCAGTTAAGAATCCATGGATAACTGTCATACATGGTGAATTACGGCAAATATGAGCCAGGTGGAATTCATATTTATGCCTAAAACAGATGAAAACATAAAGAAACAGCAGAAATTGAGCATAGAGTGTAATTAAACAAATTCTAGGCTATTCTTTCTTTCTGCTGCCTAGATAATGATATATGAATGGAAGAACAGAGGTAAGAAGTACTTATTGAGTCATGTACCAGCACAAGAATTCCACAGTCACTCTTCAACCATTAAACACAGTATACAATTCATTCTCCGAGCTCTTAAGCGATCTTTGATTATAGAAATTATCACATACACAATGTGAGTCTCTGCTCAAGCAAAACATCAAACCAACAAAGACCAACCCTCATTACATTGTTTAGGGTCCCCTTTATAGGTAAAATATCCAAAAGTATTTATTATAGCTGACCTAAACAGGTCTGCGGGAAAGCTATTTTAAACCTAAACTTGTGCTGGAATTAAATGCAAGTAAATATCCTTTGGGCTGCGCCAGAGGCAGCTAGATCAAAATGAGTTAATACGGTGTCTTTGGTGACCTGGTGCAGTGGTTCTATAATAACTGTGCTTTGAATTCTGGTCTATTGATCTCATGTGAGTTTTAATGTGCAGTCATTGTGATGATGAGCTTTGAATGGTTCCTTAGCTGCTTCTTGACTTTCAAGGTTTTCTTTTAATGTTTCATTCGCCTTGAGCCCTGAGAAGATCTTCACTGATACATTTCGCCGCAACACTGATACTCTTTGACATGCATTTTGGCTTCACATCTGCTCTGATACTCTTCGATGCCTGAACCAGGTCTTTCTCTTTCTTCTGATACGTTAAAAACTACAAAATCGAGCCTTTTCTGCCTTTTTCGGTGCAAAAATGGCTGAGGAATCAAAAGATTCCCTAAAGATTCCCCTGTTTGGCCTATTTCCCGAAGCTTAGATTTGGACTATCGCGCATCGAAAACTGCCCCTGTTTCTCATTTCGGGCTTCTGAAGCTTAGATTTTGCACTTGCACTTTTTTCAGCTGCTGACGTCAGCATGATGTCAGCGGTATAGTGGATGACGTCAATAGTGGGGTCCTCTGGTACGGTGATGAGGTCAGCATGATGATGTCAACAAGGTGACGTGGCATTACGGCAGGTGATGTCGTGGCAGTACGGTGGCAGGTGACGCAGGCAGGAAGGGGTGAGATTGCGGCAACTTGGCAGGTGATGTGGCGCTCATGTCACGCGAGGGGAGGGTGGTTTTCGGTTTGTGTCGGACTGCCTTTGGTACGGGAGCAGTATATGTCAGGGGCAGCCCGATGCAATGAACAACCGACAGTTGTCCTGGTGTACAATAGGGAAACCGTCGTCCATCGAGTGCTATCGCATCATTACGTAAGGGCGCCCAATATGCATGAGGGCCGTCGGATCTGGGAGAGGCGATCCGACGGTGGACGGGAGGAGAAGATGCATGGGTTTTAATCAAACTGCACGCGCGATAAACTTTAATTATTCACGGCTTTTGGGTGGGTTTTGAACTTTAGAAATTGGTGTGCTTTGGCGGGGGACTATGGCTATCTATTAATCAAACATTAATAAATTGCAAAATACAATGAGCACGAGGTGTGGTATGGTTTGGTGCGTGGAGAAAGGTGGTTTAGCAGGGTTATTTACTTAACCAGATGTTAAATAAATCCCCAAGAATAGTGACACGGAAGGCTAATACTAGATCCCAGATGAATCTAACATTTCCCGACTTTTATTTATTTGGCTATAGTTGGCATGGGGGGAATGTTTAATATTTTTGGTTTTTATATAGCTTTTTTGCATAATAGGGGATAGGAAAATGATTTAGGGAGCTAATAAATAGAATTAGAAGTTAATATGAACTTGTGAGGTGAAGTGTAGGGGAGGGGCTAAGTTTGTGAACTGAAACTTAGACATGGGAAGTGAATGGACTATGGGGAAATGACTTTTACACAAGAATTGTGGCTTCTTTTCACTAAGCCAACTCAAATGTCAACTTGGTTTGAACAAGAGTGGAGTGAAGATAGACCCTTGGGTAGATCCCAGGGTCCTTGAGGGGATGTTAGTGAATGATTTGGGAAATAAGAAGAAGGAGGAGTTAGACATGCCTCGCTTGAAGTCCTTCAATTGGGAACTACCTGATAACTGTGATCTGGATAAATATAACACTTGAAAATGTGGAATTGATCACAAATCAACATTCTGCAACCTCAAAATTACCTACCCAGCATACTTTCCTAGAATTTTTTCTTCTTCTTGGTTTGGGTGAATTTGGACTTGCAGACCCATCTTTTCAACTTTTTCTTTTTCGGTCTTCCTATCTACATCTACACTTTTTTCTTCCAAGGGCCCAGATTAAGCAGTTGGGCTCCTTTGATTCTCTACCTGTCTAAGAATCTGTCAAGATTAAGCTGTTTGGACAGATATTCATCCTCTATATTCTAAAACGAGAAATTGAAATCTAGAGAGACCAAGATTAAACTGTTTGGACTTCCCTTTAACTGAAAATTCTTCAAAAATGGACTAGTATATCAAAATTGGAACACAACAGTGGCACTTGAACTAGCACATTCTCCTGGCCTCCTTTTCTGGCATCTGTAGCAAATATGGAACATTGCAGCATGCAAAGAATGACATATTTGCCATGTAAAAATGTCGATCATGAAAGATGAGTAACCTGCTACAGAAGGAGGCTAATAGGACTAAAAAAGGGTGAAACTAGGGATGCAAAAAATGATGCGTAACTAGATGAAAATTCAGACTAAAATCTAGGTGCAAAATGAGATGCAAATGTGGACACAAAATGTGGTAGAAAAAAGGATGCAAATTTGGATGCCAAAAAGGATGCAAAATTAGACACCAAAAAGGATGCAAAATTGGACATAAAAAATGGTGAGATTTTGGACATAAAAGTAGAAAAAATGGTTCGAAAATGGGCATAAAAATGGCTCAAATTTGGATGCAACATTGGATGCAAAATGAGGTGCAACAAGTGATTCGCAACTTGGTGCAAAAACAAATGCAAACATAGACGAAAAAAATGGCTCAAAGTTAAATGTAACATTAGACACAAAACGGGATTCAAAGGTGGATGCAACAAATGGTCGAACATAGGGTGAAAATTTAGATGCTCAAAAGGATGCAAAATTGGATGCAAGAAATGTTGTTAAAAATGACGTTAAATTGGATGCAACAAATGATGCAAAATTAGGTGCAAAATAGGATGCAAAAAAGGGAGATAAATGAAACAAAAAAGTGGATGAAAAAAATGTTGCAAAAATGGATGAAAAATTTGGCACTAAATCAGATTCAACATCTGGTGCAAAATTAGATGCAAAAAATGGTGTAAAAAAAGGTAGGAAAATTGATGCAAAAATAGATGTAAAAATAAGTACAAAATTAGAAGCAAAAAATGGCATAAGACTAGATGGAAAAACTGGCACAAACTCGATGCAAAAAAAGGCACTAAATCAAACGCAAAAGATGGTGTAAAACTCGATGCAAATTACGACACAAAAATAGAAGCAAAGAATGGCACAAAATAGGAAGCAAAAAATAATGCAAAAATAGATGCAAAAAATGGCACAAAACTAGAAACAAACCCTATTGTAAAACCAAATGCAAATCTTGGTGCAAAATATGATGCAAAATTTGGCGTAAAAAAAGATGCAAAAATTGGCACAAAAAAGGACGCTTTAAAAATTGTATAATAGAACCAGATTTAGCGCCAGGTTGATCATCCCAATGGAGAGAAAAAATACACTAAAATTTGGTGCTAAATCTCACGTAAATTGCCTGTTTTGTTATGATAGCACCGTCACTTCCAAGTTTGTTACGAACCACCGGGTTGATAAAAGTGAAGAAGGGGGTCCTAGGAGTTGTAGCGTTATTGCTACAATACTGGAGCCCACCATCTTTTTGGCACCGTTTGCTGGGAAGCGTCAGAGTATTGGTGATTGTTGCTTTTCTTCTATTTTCTACTACAACCTTCTGCTAAGTAGTTTATTTGAGCAAGCGTAGAGTAGATTGTTTCATTTCCATTCTGCAATTTCATTTCTGCAAAAGTAGATTAGACATTTCCTGCTTTCATAGATTAGCATTTCAATTCCGCAATTTCAATTCTGCAAGCATAGATTAGCATTTCAATTCCGCAATTTCAATTCTGCAAGCGTAGATTAGCATTTTGATTCTGCAATTTCAATTCTGCAAGCGTAGCTTAACATTTCATTCCTGCAATTTCATTTCACCAAACTCGATTAGTCCTTTCCTACTTTCATTTCAATTCCGAATTTTCATTTCAGCAAGATAGATTTTAGTTAGTTGCAGTTCAATCTATTTCAGTTTTGCAGGTACAAGTAGGAAAAAACAAAAATCAACCAAAAAGATTTCCTTTCATGCCTTGTAGGAGTAGAGATAAGTCAAAAAAATGTTTGCACAACATCCCTCTGTTTCACACAGCCAACCTTCTCTCTTCTTCGATGGCTATGATTAAGAAGAACCCCTAGGTGGACAGCAAGACATATTTTGAAAAACCTATAAGGGAGAAGAAGAAGAAAACATTTCTCTGGAGCAAATGGCTTAAAACAAAAATGTTGGGAGCAACACCTTTTCTTCCAACTCAATCCCTAGAGGTGAATATCAAAATCTGATGGAATATTTTAAGAGCGAGATGAGGCAGTTTTTTTCCATGCAAATGGATGCCTTGCAGATCCAAAAGAAGCAAGAGAAAGTTGAGAGGGATTTTCCCATCTTTTGTCCCAGGTGCACTAGAAAGCATCCTAGGAACAAATGTCCATTGCACTCCATAGAAGTGTGTTTTTTCTGTGAAGAAGACCATCCTACGAATCAGTGCCCTTCCTTGCCTGGACTTAAAGCTGCATATCAGAGGGCCAAAGGAGTCATTGAATCACTCTATTATATGAACCAAAGGAGGCCACATGGACCCAAACCTTACCAGCGGGGAATGCAAGGGACATCCTAGACCTATTACGACCCCTATCAAGCCAGTTCCATGCCTTCTTGGGATCCTCCTACTCATCCTTCTTGGTGCACACCTCCTCCTTGGTCCTTCACATATCCATATTATGCCCAACCAGCTACTCATCCATTTCACCCCTACGCTCAGCCACAGCCTCAGTGGAATGCACCTCATCAAGGGTGGAGGCCCCATTACAACACTCCTCCCATCCCTTTTCCTCCACCACCTGCTCAACCGCAACCATCGCCTCCTACTCCACTAAGGCAACCCCAAATTCCTGCTCAACCTAACCCAAACCCAAATAACAGGCAAGCTCAACAAGTATATAGTAGGAAGCCACCTACCCAACCACAGCACCATCCACATCCATCTCAAATATACACCCCCACTAAACTGCCTGTACAACCATCTCCAAACCCGCACATTGGAGTAGCTCAACTCATTTACAATGCTGAGGCACAACATGTCCAAACAACTCCTCTTGAGCTCAATGATATTCACCGTAGCTCAGGAAGAGTATTGCAAGAAAGAGATCATATTGATAGCATTGAAGGACCACCTCCAACAAAAGAAGATTCAAAAGAGGAGATCAAAAAACCATGGGCTGCACTTGATGAAGAGAAGACATCAAAATCAGAGATCGAGAGAGTTCCCTCATGGTTACCATCAAATCCTCCATATATTCAAGAAAAAAATCAACAAAAAGAGGAATATGTGAAGGTCATGATAGAAGAAGACATGAAGAATGATCCAGATCAGCAAAAGGACCAAGGATATCAGAGCTATTTTAAGATATGGTTCCAGAAGGTCACTAAGTTGCAGCAGTACTCTCTTCCTCAGTTATGTTTGATCCCTTCAAAGTCAAATCATTTGGTCTCTGAAATCCGGATACCTGTCAAAGCATGCACTTCAAGCCTCCACATCATTTGTCTCTAATCTTGATGTGCACATGGCTCCATCGGAAGTATTCTTATACTTGAAAAGTATTTTGTTTTTCAAGTAGGGTAGAGTAGGCAAAAAGAAAAAAAGAAAAAAATGAAAATAAGAGAAAAATAAAAATCTAAGATGAAAACCTCCTCGAAGGTGCCTCAGATTGGCTCATTGATTGAAAACCTCCATGAGGTGGTCAATGGGTTGGAAAGAAGAGAAAAGAAAAAGAAAATAAGATCCCTTGGAGGTGCCCAAGGCAGGCAATTAGGGTGAAAACCTCCATGAGGTGGTCAATGGGTTGGAAAGAAGAGAAAAGAAAAAGAAAATAAGATCCCTTGGAGGTGCCCAAGGCAGGAAATTAGGGTGAAAACCTCCATGAGGCGCCCTAGTTGTTTTCAAAAAAAAGGAAAAAAAAGAAGAAAAAAGAAAAAAAAGAGAAAAAGAAAAATAAACCTGATTTCTGTTGAATAATTGCAGGTTAGGAGGATCACACAAAACAAATACAGAGGTCAACACTAAGCTATAGGCATCCCTCACAATCCATTCCTCCATGACCACTACCCTTTCCCAAGATTTTGTCTCATTCGGACTGAGATTTCAGCTTCTACAGGAAGTTTTGTGTCTTCTACAGGAAATTTTGTGTCTTCTACAAGAAGATCTTGTAGAACCCACAAACAAGCCAAGGTCGATCTCCGAGGAGGGCCCGAAGGTTGGGAATCTACCCATGAGGCCTGTAAATATCTCTGTTTCCTTCCCTCACCCTTCTCCATCATTTTTCCACCTCATTGTGCTTCTTTTCTGAAAACTGTGTTTTCTACAAGAAGTTCCTGTAGAAATTACAGAAAGCTAGAAATGGATTTTAAAAAGCAGTTTGGCGAACATGGAAGCTTCATAAAGGGTTCATAAAATCCTCCTGCAATCTTCAAACCTCTCTCCCATCAATTCCAAGTCTACATTATAGCTGAAGCTCATTTTTTCTTACTGTGCAAAAAACTGAAGAATGCTTTGAAATAAAAATACATAGAGAAGAAATTTGTTTTTTTTCTAACTTGAAAACCGTGCATCCATTTAAAAAATTGTTCTATGGGGAGTTGTATAGGGATGATGGAAACATGCCCAAACCATTTCAGCCAATTCCATTGCACGGTTTCCAAGAAATCAACCTCCATCACCTTCAGCCATTTTTGCATTTTCTCCATATTCATGCATCCATTTCAAAACCTATTTTATGGAGAGATGCATATGGGTGATAGTAACCTGCCCAAGCAATTTCAGTCAATTCCAGTGCACGGTATGCGAGAAATTGACTTCTATTACCTTCAGCCATTTTCAATTTTTCTCGAAATGTGTGCATCCATTAACCACAAATTTGCTTTGATAGGTGCATAATGATGATAAAAACATGCTCAAAAAGTTTCAGGTCAATCTAATCTATCGTTCGGGAGCTATGGAGAAAACAAGTCGTTGTCTTGCAAAAATCTAGCATCAATAGCATGAGGGTGCAAATCTGAATGTTGAAACAGACTCCTGCAGCTTAGATCTAGCCAGAGGATACCTGAACAAGAAAAATAGCCACGTATCAACAACCAAACCAAATCCATTCACAGAAACAAAGGCATGCAGCAGAAGGAAAGGCCACAACACCTCACAGCAAACACATTCGAATTCCAGGTACGTGACTAAACCCGTTATTATGTTGCTTGAATGTAATTTAAGAACTGCATGGATAGTGAGATGGTGGTGATTAAACAAGATCAGTGGCCAGCTAACTGGCCACCCTCATCCAGTTCAGACAGTGCCTCGTCTAGTTCAAACAACGCTCGGTGGGTACAATCGACACGTGTGCTCAACCATCTCAGGAAGAAAACTGAAAACAGGTAGTGGTGGTTGTTTAAACTCCAATGTGATTGATGGAAGTGATTACAGGGAGAGAATATATAGTTCATAATAACACTGCAGTGGGGACCAACAATCTGCATGGGGCCAACGTGCACTTTGCTAGCTCACCCTCCATAAATGGAAGTCTCCATAAACAGCTGTTTGGTCAATTTAGTGATGTCTAAATTGCAACTTTTAAATGTCAACCCGGGGCTCGTAAGCTGATGAAGTGAGGTGTACTATATGTACTTAGGAAACTATTTCTTGAGTTTTTGTCGTTTTTAACTTTTTAGGGTTGTTTTTAAGTATATCTCTCCTAATGTGGTGTGACGAAATAAAGTGAGTGAAGTGTGTGAGATGATTGTGATGTTCTTCTTAAAACTCAAAATCAAGTGAGTGAAGTGTGTGTGATTGTGATGTGCTTTTTACAACTTAAATGTACTCTACAAGAAAGCTTGAAATGAAATCAATGCTTAAAGGAAAGGAAAGGCATTAAATAAAGACTAATGACATTGGCCCAGTGCCTCTGTTGCTGCAAGGAAATGCAAATGAAATCAATATCAAATAACCACTAAGCAATGTTGAAACTAAAGTAAGTCAATCTAAAAGAAAGACTAGTCACAAATACTTTAACTTCTTCTTAACCTCTTGCCTTTTAACTGAATGTATCATGTGATAAACCATTAAAAACAAGTCAAGCAATTGTGAGTTTCTGAACAACTAAACCAAGCTGCATTAAGTGATGTTTTGGTCCTCAATAAAGATATTAAGTTATAAAGAAGAGACCATCAATAGATAAACAAATTGATATCTACAAACAAAAAAAACAAATATGCAAATTGACTAAATGATAATGATGAAATAAAGGCTGCAAAACAAAGAAGGTCAGCAACATAGACAAGATGATCACACATGTCACTAGTTGTGCAAAAGAAAAGCATAAAATTGTCCCGGGCACACCTAAGAAACCTGCATAACACACTGATCAGTCACGAAAAAGAGCAGAAATTGAAATGTATGTATAGCTATCTAAAACACAGCAATTAAAGGCATTATATACATGAAATAAGAAAACGAAATGCGAGAAACTAAAAACACTATACAGGCCTTTAGTAAACAGGGGCCCTCTGCCTAATCCAGTCGTTTCAAAGATCAATCACACATGTAAATGGAATAACAGTCTTCTCATGTATTGCGCATAAAATAGGAAAATACAGTGGGAGTTCAAAGGTATAAAAACAGCAACTAACAACTAACTTGTCCAGCGTTCAAAGACGCTTTATTTATAATTGTAGAAGGTGAACTAACTTAACGAAATCTAAGTAATTCGAATAGCTGAATTGAAACACGTAGTCCTGCTACGTCCTCGGATCTAGGCAACGGTCATCGTGGGCATTCAATCCGTCGTTGGATTATGTCTCCCACTACTTTCATAACTGAGGACGATGCCACCTATTCCTCACGCGCTCTAAAACATAACACGCAGAGCCGTGCCACTGCCAATGACCTCTGTTTGACCGAAGTTGCCTCCTCGTTGACCACGGGCTTGGATGACTGGTTTGGATGATCTGGAGGGACACACACCATGTCCTTGGTTCCACGAACTTGCCCATGTGGCTCTTCTTCCCAGAGGACACCTCGAACATAGCGTTTAATAAAACAGCTGCGGAATCCAGGGTTGGCTGCAGAAACCCTGTGTAAACCCTGTATGAGCTGCAGAAACACAGCACCTTGGACCAAAATTCTAAACCAAACACAGTCATTAACATAATTAGAAAACCATGTAAAAAGTCCTAAAATACAACGATTTGAGCAAATTGATGGAGGGAATGAGTGGCAAAATAGGAAAATGAATAGGAAAAAGAGGTTGGGAGGATGTGTAAAGAAGTGTAGGTTTGAGGCTCAACAGTGTTTAGACACCACCTACAAACACATCTACAAACACACCTGCAAATACCAAGAATTATCTCCAAATACCTCTCTCCAAACAACAAGCTTCTCTCCCCCTTTGACATCAAGGGAAAAGCACTGAACTAGTTTGAACGAAGTAATTCCCTTGTAGTGCTTATCGTTGTAGGTATGATATTCTGAAAAGAATCATGGAATCTACATGCTGACCATGCTCCCCTTGAGCATATGTTGTACCTTCTCAAGATATGCAATAAAATTACAAGTATTTAATACTCAAACAAAAATAATGTTTCCTATCATCAATGACTCTATGCTCCTATGATGACAACAATCACCTAAAATATTGGGTGTACATTTTTGACCCAAAATTTACATCAATGTCCTAAAATAATGGGATTACATACATGACATGACTTTATCCCAATAACCCATACATAATTGAATTTTACAATGATTTACAACATGGGTCTTTTTATGACCTGTACATCAAGAGATATACATGACATCTATAACCATAAACATAACTCTCAATAATGAAGTAGAAAATCCATGATAATCATCAACCACCATCATGTTCCAAATGTGCATCATAATCATCTAACAATAACAACATAAATGAAAACAACATGAATAGTGTAATCTTTTTAATATCATCAACATGTGACCAAATGTGTATTGCTTCCAAGCATCAACAAGAAAATATAACATAAGATAATGCAATAAATTTCTATCATTAAGTCATATCCTTGACCTCATGTCATCAAGGTCAACGTGCTCTCTCCAAATATAGGAAGATCCATAATCCAAAAGAAACAATATCAATCTTTTGAACCACAACACCATAGGTAGCATATACAACATCATATTATCTCCATGCATCAATAAAAAACAAAGAGAACATCCAACATCATAAGCCATGATCAATAATGACCATAAAATACGTATCTTCCTTATCAAGATAACAACAAGAATAAAACATCATCAACAACTTCACCAAAATGCAACTCGAGTAGCATATAGGCGTCATCCATAGCTTCTCCACATGCAATCTAGCATCAATGATAACCCATGACATAATGACAACAACATATATATCAATGAAAGGTTCCAACAAACAATAAGTAAATCATGATCTCATCATAGGAAACATCATGCAACAAGAAGTGCTCAAGAAACCATAATGCCAACAATGAACTATTAGAAGTATATAAGATGCTCCCCCTGAGCCTGTGCCAACTCTACACCATTAATTCTGATCATATCCATCTCATCAATCAACAACTGCATCCAAAACCATTTTATCAGCAACAATATAAAATTCATAAACTCATCATGAACCAACATCATTTCAAAGAAACATACGGGCATCATGAACATTCTACAATAAATCACATCAGAACTAGAATGCCAATATTGAACTGATGGAAGCATATCAGAAGCTCTCCTAAAATCTGTGCCACTCCTTTTTCATCACATATATGCATACATGTCTTCTAGATCAAAAACTACGTATAAACATGACTTTATTTCATATGATCCACGTACATAAAGTAAAATGTTGATTCTTTGTAGCCACACCTCCCCCTAAATCTTTCCTATCTGTTAACGTTCATTATTACTTCATCAGATGTAATTTCAATAATAAACTCAACAAAACAACAAAGAGAATCATTAATAATATATGTATGCATAACTCCTCCTCAAATCATACACCAGTAATCTTGTGGACCTAATAATCATCACTTGTTCTCCATGAGGTTATGTACCTCACATTCTCTTCTACAATCACTATTAGAACTATATCATTTAAGAACAATGGACTGCAATAGAGACAATCTTCCCTACGTCTTTGACTGATGTTCCTTCTTCCTCCATATCTGTTTGCAATTTCTAATCATGTGCTCGAACTTGTGGAACTTATCCTATATTCTGTTTCCATTCCAAATATTTGACATGCAATTAGTGACATTATGCCCAAATGAGTTACAAGAAAAATAGTATCCATGAAACCATCCCTTATGTGTTGACTTTGAACTAGGAGATTTCATTTTAGAAGTGTGACTTGTTTCAATTTTATTTTGAAGTACCTTGTGCTGGTTCTTTTTATTACTTTATGAATCTGAAGCCATATGGTTGTATCCAATGCCTACCTTGATTAGAGGAGAGTGTTGATATTGATAATCTTCTCTAGAGATTCAGATGCCTTTACCCATTTGTTGATTTTCTCATAATCTTTCCTTAGAGTCACAACTTATGATTCTTACTTTTCACAATTTCCTTCCTTTTCTTGAATTTGTTTTGCTAAGACTTTCGTTCTTCTATTGATTGCTTCCAATTTCATTCTTAAAATGTTTATTTCCTTAATCATACTACTTTCTTTTGTTTCCAAATCTTTGTTTGCATACCTGGGTCTATCATTTTCTTTTAATTCTCTCATTAAATCATTTCTTCACAACTATCTAACTCATTAATTGATTGATCTTCAAGAGCCATAAGTATTTGATAGCAAGTGTTAGAATCTAAATTTGAATCTTCTTAATGATCATATGTGCTTTGACTATCCTCATTAGAATAAAAACTTTTCTTGGCAAAAAACTTCTTTTTGGCATTTCTCTTGTCAACATCCTTTCCATTTTCTTTCTTATGATGATTTTCTTTATATGGGAATTTGGATGCATAGTGACCTACTCTTCCACAACCAAAACATTTAAAAGGAATCTTACCTTTGAATTTACTAGTTCCCACTAACAACTTTCTCACAAAATTCACTTCTTCCTCATATGATATGTATCTTGTATCGTTGGGATTTTCCTTTTCTTTCCATTTATATGTGGCTTTGAAGGTTTCTTCTCTCATAACTGATGTACCCCCTTTTCTAATCTCAAAGGCTGTCAATATCCCATGGAGTTGTTCAAGACCGAGGTTCTTCAAATTCTTTATTTCTTCAATTGCAAAGACTTTGGAATCGAACTCTAAAGTTAGTGATCTCAAAATATTTTCAACAACAGTAGAATCCTTTATTTCATCACCAAGATTTTTCATTGAGTTAACGATCTCGTCTACTCTATGGAAAAAACTTGCAATTCTTTCATCATCATGCATTTTAAGTGTCTCTTACTAAATTCTATATGTTTTAATTTTAGCACTTTTTACCTTAGTGTCACCTTCATAGCTTTGGAAAAGCTTATCCCATATTTCCTTTGTGCTATGCAACTGCATGACTTTCATGAACTCAAATTCCACCAAAATTCCCAAGATAACATTTACAACCTTTGCATTGATCTCATATTATTTCTTCCCTACAGTATCTGTGGGAATAAATGTTGGGTATTGATATCCACTTTCAAAAATAGTCCATTCATCCACTCCTAGTTCTTGCAAGTATACTCTCATTCCAATTTTTCAAAATGCAAAGTTAGTTCCACTAAAAAAGTGTGGTCTGATAGAAGATATGCCCTCTTGACTACTCATTTTGATGGATCTCCCTTTAAGTGACTAGTCTTCTTCAAAGGGACCTTCTCTAATACCAATTATTATGAAAAATACTAAGAGGGGAGGGTGAATCAATATTTTTAACTCACTTTAACTTTTCATTTGATATTATGAATTTTGTACCCTATTGTTTTTTATTCAACCAACATATATACGCAACTTTAGTAAATGCAAATAATGTATATCCAGATTACTTAGTTTATCATAACTTCCATCAATGAGTTAGCTTAACCATTGCATTATTAATTCATTCACCATTTAGTATGCAGTAAATAACAAATATATCATAGGACATAAGAAACACACATAGAAAACCAAGATTTTAGGTGGAAATGCAATGTGGGAGAAAACCATTGTTGTCATTGTCTTTATCTTCTTCTTTTATTATAAATAAAACTTCATTACATCTTGCACTGATGTAGAATCTTACTAGCACGCATGCACCCACTTGTAGGAGGCTACAACCTACACTTATTTTCTAGCACCCATTGGAAGGGAGATACAACTGCCTGATCTCGTTTACTGGCTCCTACCTGAAGGGAGAACCTACCCCCAAACAAATTTACCAACTACCATTGAAAGGAAGCTTAGACTCCCTCACTGAATGCTCCAACCCTAAACACCTCTCATGGACCACGTTTCATAATATTTCATACTATATCCACCTAAACCAAAACATCAAAACCTGTAGGCCACCTTTCATCATATTTTCAAACTGGACCCATATCCATCATTATGCTCAATACCAAGTAACAACTGTAAAACCAAATACTGAATCAATTCATCCAATCACTGAACATACCAAGATACCATATTTAATCATACAAGACCATATCATACCAATGCATAAATGTTCATCAATATACCAAGCCATACATTGTTATTCATCATAGAAACCAAGTTTTGTCACCAAACCATTATCAAATTTACCTCATAATATATATGTTACCATTCTAAAGAGAACCTACATATATATGCACTTTCTCTGCATAGAACCTGCATACAGATCTTAGATTATTGAACACTGAATCATTAAGCTAACTAAATCACTCTCACACTGAATCAAGTACTAAACCATTCACATATCATTGAACCATACCTAATCACACTTATGTATCATTAACACAATTAAGTCATCTTAATCAACACTACCAGATAGAGATCAGTATGATCAAGACATCAACGATAGAAAACAAACAAACATCATTAACTATCAACATCAAGCAACAATTGAAATCCTAGTACATATATGTGACTTCCTTAAGACAGATTAGTGTATGTACGCGACTATCCTGAAGCAAACTTGTGTACAGATTTGAAACCTTTTTCTGCAAGCATAATTCACATTTCACAAACTTCATTGTCACATATTCATATCACAACATCATTATAACCATAGATATATCATTTTTATCTACTTAATAAGCAAATCAATCAATCTTATATTTAATCATGTCTTCAGATCTTTCAGATCTGAGTGTTATTCCTGCTCCTTGGTGCACACCTATTTTAGAGCAAATCTCATATGAACAACTCATTCATTTTCACACTTAACACCTTGATATTCATCTCCTTATATAACTTTTTCTTTACCCAACACCTTAGGTAAATCATTTGGTAATTTCATTAGTATTCATTAAGAGGATCAAATAAACGTTTCCAAAACCATTACTATGGGCCAATATGATGGTAATGACCTATGGTATCCAGATTACCATGGTTCATATTATGTACGTGACTTTTTTTCACAAGATATGCATATGTACACGACCCTTATTCATAGGAACCACATATACTTTCTCAAACTTGACTTTTGTTGTTCATATGTAACTGAGTTGTCAGTTCTCTATCCATATCCTCTGTAGAATTTGTACTAATTTGCATTAGTTCCACAGACATCAATGTTGACATCAGCTACATATTTATCAAGTAGGTTTCCATCAAGGACAACATATTATCCATAATTCCAAAACTCCTCTCTGCACCATATCTCAGATATATTGATATCTAATCTCAATATGCTTGGACCTATCGTGGAACACGGGATTCTCTAAAAATTGGATGCCACTCCTATTGTCATAGTATATGATAATTGTATCCAATATCTTCTCAAACAACTCTCCAAAGAGCTTCCTCAACCATACTACCTCACATCTAGCCATGCTAGCAACAATATACTCATCCTTGGCCATACTAAGGGAAACAAACATCTGCTTGCTGCTAATCCAAGATATCATGGCAGACTTCAGGCTAAAAAAACACCCTAATGTGCTCTTTTTTTCAACAACATTTCCAATCTAATCAACATCAATGTATCAATGAAATCTCACATCTCCAGCAATATATCTCAATCCAATATTAATAGTCCCATGTAGCTATCTCAATACATGATTAACAAAAACACAGTGTGTATGTAAGGGATCCACCATAAATTAAGTCAGAGTGTTGAGATAAAAACATATGTCTAGTCTAGTATTCACTAATAATGTCAGTGCCCCAATCAATTACCAATACTCATAAGGATTTTCTAGATTGGGTCCTACAACTTCACCACATAGCTTCTTGAAATTCATCTCCATCAGTGTGGCCATGGACTTGAATTGCACCATTCCAAATCTTTCCAACAAATTGTAAACATATTTCCCTTAAGAAAGAAAAATCTCACTATGTATTTGCCACATCTATAAGCCTAGGGAGTAGTGCATCAGACCAAGGTATTTCATCTCAAACTTAGAGGCCAACTCCCTCTTACATTTTAGGATAAGAGGTTCTCCACCTATCAAGAATAAGTCATCAACATACAAAACCAAAATCATGTGTATATCTCAGAAAACTTTGAAGTAGAGATTCAGATCAACATTTCTCCTTGTAAATTCTAGCTTCAGCAAATAGGTATCGATGTGGGCATACCAAGATCTAAGGGCTTGTTTCAATCCATAGAGTGCCTTCTTCAACCTGCAAACATGAGTCTTCATGTCATGCTCCTAAAATCCCTGTGGTTTCTCCATGCATACTTCTTCCTTGAGAATTCCATGTAGAAATGTAGTATTCACATCCATTTGGCGAAGTGTCCATCCTTGGATAACAGTAAGAGAAACGATCGATTAGATGGTAGTATAACATGAAACTAGTGAAAAAATGTCATCATAGTCCTCTCCCTCTTTCTGGGAGAATCCTCTAGCCACAAATCTCACTTTAAACTTCTTGATACTTCCATCTGCACCATATTTGATCTTGTACAACCATTTTGAAGTCACAACAAATTTTTCTTCAGGTCTCATAACCACTTCCCGTACACCATTCTTCATGATGGATTCATATTCTTCAGCGATAACATCCTTCCATACTTGTTCTTTCACAACTTCTTTAAAAGTGCATGGTTCATCTTGTATCATGTTGCTAATAGATACAACACATGTAACACCCTCCTCCCACATCTACCCAAGTAACCGACCAACCGGGGTAAACATGTGATGAGAAGTTACTATGATATGATTCGACCTCCTAATTCACCTTAAGGAAGTGGAACCGATGAAAACACACCATACAAACCTTCCACACCAGTAACATGACTCCCATGAACCATCCTAACTTCTAAGGTAACTAGCCCCAAGGTCCCACTTTGTTTTTAGACCAATTAACCCTCGTCCACTCCTATAATATGGGCATGCATGCATCCAAAAGGCTCTGGAAGCACCCACATCATGGTATGCCAACATCCAGGGACTTTTCTGCTCAGTGTTTTTTCAGTGTCCCCAAGATTTGAGTGAATTTTTCAAGCCCATAGCCCAGGTCACTGCCCAGAACTATATGACACTTTCAGAATCCATGATTTAAATAATAACAAGTTTTACAAATAAAAAACTGGCTCTAGGACTAGGCCTGACCATCCCCAACCAGGACTTACATTTTTTCAAACACTTGACATCAATGTAATCTATAGGAAATGAATACAAGACAGAGCATAAATGATTGATAACTCATATGAGACTTGACAAGAAGGATCACCACCCTCTTCCCTTAACTGTTTTGACATCAATTAGGTCTTTCATCCATTATCTTTTCAGTTACAAGTAAATACATGAAATAACCATGACAATAACTAGACATATAACCATGCTTATAACTGGAATTAAACCATGAAAATAACAATGAGATAACAATCATTAAAGCCACATATTAATAAGTATAAAATCAAGAGAACTTAGCTTTTCTTAAACATAGGAAAATATGACCAGGTTCGGGTCTTCCACGTACCACTCAACCATAGACATGGCTGAACCAAATCTTTCTTTCAACCAAACACCCCTGTGCCATATTCCAAGCATGAATGTGGGATCTCATGGATAAACTAATCCAAAAACAACCAAGGGAATCCAGAGGTTAAGCCACCTCCATCCTCACCAAACTGTGATCTCACCAAAATTGGCATCGAGATCACAAAATCAAACCGAGCTAGAAATGCCTCCAGACTCCATCACTATCCTTGAGGAATTTTTCATCTCCTTTTCTCTCGGGATTTACCACAATCCACACCGGATCACTAGGCCCTAAACCGAGACACCAGTCTCTTAGTCTTTACCACAATCCACACAGGATCACTAGGCCCTAAACCGAGACTCCACCCTCAAGATTTACCATGTATCCGGCCAAAACCAGTTAAGGGATTCCTAGGCCTTTGGGAGTTTTTCCTAAGAGCACCTCTCCCCGGATTCCGAAACCATGCCGAAATTCCAAAGCTCAAAACCGAGAAAACAATTCCATCACATCATGGCTATCCAGAAAAAGTAAAGGCTAGGCTAAAAACCACTGTCATAACCCAAAAAAACCATGCCAATGACAGCCAAAGAACCATACACCAACATGCAAATCCATACAATTTGCTACATGCAAGTATTCCTGTTGAAGCTGCTTAATCCTGCTCTTCCTTCCTTTCATTTTGCTTGTTTTTCCTTCCTTTCTCCAAGGCTAGAGTGCTCCAAGAAAACTCTAAGTGTCCAAGAGGGAGAGAGAGAGAGAGAGAATAATGAGAGAGCTCCAAAACTAAACTGACAAAAATCTTACAAATTAACTTGATCCTCGAATGCCTTTTTATCAACTAGGCCTTTATTTTCTTCATTTTCCATTATTTTCCTTCATTTTCCTCCTCACATGAAACCTGTGACCTTTCACCTCCATTTGCTCCTATTTTCGTTTATTTTCATAAATAAATGTGTCAAAAATGTCTTTTCCCTTTTTTAATGACTTTTCCTTTGCCTTCACCAATTTGCCTTAGCCATAAACACATCCAGTGATGCCCACTAGGATATCTTTGCCTAACATTCAACTTGCAATAAGTGTCGCTTAACTGTGGTCTTATTTTTCCTTTATTAACTTTTATTACATGAAATTTTAACCAGGGGTTGTTACAGACCCCTCCCCCTTTGGTAACACCATCCTCAGTTGTTAGGTCCATATACTACTAGTGTAACCCCTTATTGTTATTAGTACAACTGTCTTATTATATTGTTGTGCCCATGTAGTCCCCATATTTTTATTATTGTGCCCCATAGAAGCCCACTATTGTTATCATTGTGCCCTTACATTATTGTTGTTATGTCGGCTCTGATTATATTATGACCCCTTAGACTTCTATATATAGAAAGGAGACCTTGTCATTTATATCATCCAAGAATTATTCATTTGTGTAATGTAAAGGAGGTTTCCCCCTCAAAGAGACTTATTTTGAAGGCATTTATCTATCTTTTTATCTTTTTGTGAGCTGGTTTCATAACATTTGGTATGAGAGCTTTGGATTCTAGGGTTTCGCTGCTCCAAACAAGTCATCGTGGAATTTTCGCTATAACGTTTTCACTACGAAGTTTCAGGAGCTAAAACAAAAACCCATTTGACTCGAAATCATTATGAACCTCAAGTCCAAATTTCAGATCTTCTCTCGCTATAGTTTTAGAGATTTGATCTGAGGACGTTAGGGTTTCTAAAAACTCTAGAATTCCATCTCAAACAGGTGATCATGGAATTTTTGCTATAATTCTTTTTCTATGAGGTTTTAGAATAGGAAATTAAAACCCATTCAAGACGTAATTTAGTTGAAACTCGGGTCCGGATTACAGATCTTGGTTTGTTATATTTTCCGAGATACAATCCAAGACATTTAGGGTTTCTGCGGGCTCTCGAATTACATCCTAAACAAGTGACCTTGGGAAAATCGTCACAGCTTTATCTCTGAGCATCAAATTGAAATTTCGTAAGAAGTTGTAGAAAGAGGATGGACTTTGGTTTTCTATGTATCGGTTTCAGGTCCTAAGGTTGAAGCAATGACACGTAGCACTTTGTACAAGTTCTCTATACTGAACTAGTCTCTAATCAAGTCATCATGGGAGATTTGACGTAACTCTTCCTTGCAGAATCTAATCTTGATCAGACTTGTGGGGTTAGAAAGAGGACTCAGAGGGATATTGTAGGATGCAATTTCAGAACTTGGAGATCTAAAATTACAAAGTTACAACCGTTTCAAGGTTAAGATCCTAAAATCAAGAAAATACGATATGAGGAAGTTTGATGGCAAGGAACCGGTAAATTGGATACTACAGATGGAGCAATATTTTGATCTACATAAGGTGAAACTGTTACAAAATGTACATATTGCATCTTCATATTTAAAATTGAATCAATTTTTATGGTCTAAAGGGCCTTGTTCTCGTAAACCACTTGTTATGTGGTCAATTTTCACGGAGGAAATGATAGCACATTATGAGGATACAAAGAGAAACACCTTCTTTAGCCAATTGATAAATCTCAAACAAAAGTGTTCAGTGGCAGAGCCTATTGAGGATTTTCAAAATTTGAATATAAGGGAAAAGGATATTCCAGAGAAGCAGAGGATTGATGTCTCCATAGGAACCTTAAAGGATAACATTCAACATGAGGTTCGTCTTTGGGAAACTGATTCATTGGAGAAGGCATTAAGGTTGGCAAGAAAAGTGGAAAGCAAAATTATAGCAACAAGGAAGTCTACCCCTCACAACTATAAAGATGTAAGTGTTGTTTCTCCTAGCCTTCCGCAACCTACAAGGTTGACACCACAACAGTCGGAAGAAAAAAGAGCAAAAAGGGCTTTGTTACAATTGTGATAACAAATACATTAAAGGTCATAAGTGTGTTGAGAAGAAATTATTTTACATTGATTGTGGAGAGGAGGAAGAAAAGGATCAAGAAAGGTCAAAAGAAGAGTAAATACACCATGAACCAACCCCAGAGAAAGAAGAAATGAATCCGACCATATCTTGTAAAGCATTGGCAAGAATTACCACTTCTCAAATTCTCAAGATAGAAGGACATATCAAGAAGAAAAATGTTCAAGAAGTGAAAGATCACATCGAGCATCAAGAAATGAATCTAGCCATATCTTGTAATGTATTGGCAGAAATTACCATTCCTCAAACTCTCAAGGTAGAAGGACATATCAAGAAGAAAAATGTTCAAAAAGTGAAAGATCACATCTAGCATCAAGAAATGAATCCGACCATATCTTGTAATGCATTGGAAGAAATTACCACTCCTCAAACTCTCAAGATAGAAGGACATATCAAGAAGAAAAATATTCAAGCAGTGAAATATCACATCGAGCATCAACAACAAGTTCTCCAACTTTTAAAGGAAAATGCCACTTTGGTGCAGAATCGAATGAAACAAGAGGCAGATCAACATCGTAGTGAAAGAAGTTTTGCTGTAGGCGATTGGGTATTTTTACGACTACATCTCAAGCAAGCTATTTATGAGAAGGAAATGTTGGCAATACTACATGCACTTAAGAAATGCCGACCTTACCTAATGGGAAGACACTTCAAGGTAAAAGTGGATCATGATAGTCTTATATACTTCTTAGAAAAAAGATTATCTTTAAAAGAATAGAAAAAATGGGTCACAAATAGGTTGGGTTATGACTTTGAAATCATATACAAAAAAGGGAAGAAAAATGTTATTGCATATGCACTCTCAAGAAGGGATGATGATGTGGAAGCATTGTTTTGTGCTATTTCTATTATCCAACCAGATTGGATAAACGAAGCAAGGGATGAATGGAAGAAGGATGAAGAAGTATGGCCACTCATTCAAAAGTTGCAAAAGAACCCAGTTCAAACAATATTGCCAGAACTTGACGAGGAAGGAAAAATCATATCAGAATCTGGAG
>APFE030179625.1:104701-115654 GCA_000404065.3 Pinus taeda
ACCTTACCTAATGGGAAGACACTTCAAGGTAAAAATGGATCATGATAGTCTTAAATACTTTTTAGAAAAAAGATTATCTTTAGAAGAACAGAAAAAATGGGTCACAAATAGGCTGGGTTATGACTTTGAAATCATCTACAAAAAAGGAAAGAAAGATGTTATTGCAAATGCACTCTCAAGAAAGGATGAGGATTTGGAAGCATTGTTTTGTGCTATTTCTATTATCAACCCAGATTGGATAAATGAAGCAAGGGATAAATGGAAGAAGGAAGAAGAAGTGTGGCCACTCATTCAAAATTTGCAGAAGATCCCGGTTCAAACAATATTGCCAGAACTTGACGAGGAAAGAAAAATAATATTGGAACCTAGAGCAGTTACATAAACAAGAACCCAACAACTACGAAATCGATTAATTTTAGAGTATCTCATCAAGTGGAAGAACTTACCCGCTGAAGATTCCACATGGGAGGACACAAATTTTATATAGAAGCATTCAGAACTACTCAAGCGTTGAGGACAACTCTTTTTGAAGGAGAGGGGCATGTTAGGTCCCTATACTACTAGTGTAACCCCTTATTGTTATTAGTACAACCCCCTTATTATATTGTTGTGCTCATGTAGTCCCCATATTGTTATTACTGTGCCCCATAGAAGCCCACTATTGTTATTGTTGTGCCCTTACATTATTATTTTTATGTTGACTCTGATTACATTATGACCCCTTAGACTCCTATATATAGAAAGGAGGTCTTGTCATTTGTATCATCCAAGAATTATTTATTTGTGTAATGTAAAGGAGGTTGCCCCCTCGAAAAGGTTTATTTTGAAGGTGTTTATCTATCTTTCCTATCTTTTTGTGAGCTAGTTTCATAACATCGGTGTCAAACCATACCAAAACCTCAACAAAACCACTAAAAAGAAAACATACTTCCCATGGAGCTTTATAACTTAGTTCATTGTAGAATTTATAATGAATGACCTACTCAAAAGCAAAACATCATGACAACATGAAAAGATAACAACCATACCACTTATTGGAGCTTTATAACTTAGCTCATGGTGGTATTTACATCCATATACATATGTACATATACCAAAACATCAGCAAAACATATGCGAAACATATACCAAACAGCAAACCAAAATTGCTTTGCCTCAATCGGAAAACAAATAAGGATACATGGCCCACATATGATCCTCCATCTCCCATGTAGCTTCTTTGGGCCCAAAGTTATTCCACTGCACTTTAACTTGCTCTATGGCTCTATTCCTGAGCATGAGATGCTTTCCTTGCAATATGCACTAAGACTCCATCTAGAATTCTCCTTCTTGCTCCACCTATAATACAAACCAATCAATAACATTAGAAACATCCTTTATATACCTCTTAAGCAATGAAACATGAAAAACATCATGGAATTTCATTGTTGGAGGCAATGAAAATCGATAGGCCATTGGTCCAGTCGTCTCAAGGATCTCAAAAGGTCTGGAATACTGTGGTGCCAACTTGGCACATGATCTAATCCTCAAAGAGATCTTATTGGGTTTAATGTGCAAATACACATGCTCCCCAACCCAAAACTCCTTAATGCCCTATGATGGTCGGCATAACTCTTTTGTCTATCCTTTTTTTCCTTTAAATTATTCCTTATAACCTTCATTTCTACTCCATGTCTGCCAACATATCCGGTCCAATAAATACCCTATTCACTGGATCACTCCAGTTGATGGGAGTATTACAACTCTACCCATACAATGCCTCGAAAGGACTCATCCTAAATGAATCTTGATAACCACTGTTGTATGCGAACTCAACCAATGGAAGATACTCCTCCCATCTTCTCTATTGGTGCTTCACGTACATCCTCAAAATATCCTCCAAGATCCTGTTAACCCTCTCTGTATTTCCATCTGTCTGCAGATAATAAGCTATACTGAAGGCTAACTCTATACCAAAACATCCAAATAGCTCCTTCCAATCTTGGAAGTGAACTTTGCATCCCGATTTGACACAATCTTCTTTGGAACACCATGTAATGAAAACCTGTTCCACCTCACTCGCTGAATATGTAGTCTTCATTGGAATGAAGTGAGATACCTCGCTCAACCTGTTAACCATGACCATAATATAATCATGTTATCTCATTGTCCTCGAAATACCTGTAATGAAATCCATGGAAATGACCTCCCATTTCCATTCCAGAATCGCAATAGGTTGTAGTAGACCACCTGGATGCTTACATTCTGCCTTTACCTACTGACAATCCAAACATCTAGCCATGAAATCTACCACTTCCTTCCTCAAATTCAGCCAATATTAGAACTTGTTCACTATCTTCAACGTCTTCTGATATCCTAGGTGACCCAAGTAAGGCTTGACGTGAAACTCCCTCAAGATAAGCTTCTTTAGCTCACTACAATTTGGAAAATATATCATGTCCCTGAATCTCACCAAACCATCTCCCTTGAGATCATAGTCCGCATCTTGATCACTTATACCCGTACCTGTACCTGTACTTGTACCTATACCTGCACCTGTACATACACCTGTCCTTGTAATTGCACTCTGTTGTAACCTGTGCATATTCTCCATATGTTTGTCATCCTACTATCCTGCCTGCAAGATCCTATCATGTAACTCTGTCCCATAAGAGCTCATAGCCGCTATATGATTTACCTGTACCTTCCTACTAAGAGCATCTACAACTTGGTTCTCCTTTCCCTTCATGTATCTGATCTCGAATTCAAACTCATTAAGGGTAGCCAACCATCTAGCTTGCTTGGAATTTAAATTCGGTTGGTCAAATAAGTATCTCAACCCATTGTGATCACTCATCAATACAAATCTCCTACCAAGAAGATAATGCCTCCACATCTTCAGGGCATGAGTTGTTGGAAAAAGTAAATATGTTCAGTCTTCAATAATGTACTTGAGTCATTATGTAATGTACTTTTCAAAAGAATAAAGAAATGAATTATTATTATTATTATTATTCTGACTTATTAAAGCATGGGTTTCATGTTTGGGTCACCATGTTTTAGGTAAAATTCCCCATTGAGAACTTCTAGGATTTATTATGAGTCTATAGAATTATTGTACATTTAAAAAACCCTTCTTGGGTTTTTGAATCATGTAAAAAGGTTAAGTATTGAGTCAAATATGAATTATGGAACCTCCACACCATGTCGACCTAAGGGAAGATCAAGTTGTCCTAAGACCCTATTCGACCCCACAAGAAGCCTATAAAAGGAAGGAAATTGAATTAATTTGGTGCATCACTTCTCATCAAGTTAGAATTCTCTCTATTGGGTAGAAGTGTAGAAATATGTTTGTTGGGAAGAAGTGCAAAGTGGGTAGCTAGGAAATTTTGTTGCCAGGAAGCCAAAGTGAATGCAAGTTTGTGTAAGTCTAAGGAGTCAAGGAAAATCAAAATTTGGTGGTGGTCACTCTCTGTTTCGTGCTCTGGATTGGGAGATCAAATATTCCAAGTTGGACTGCTATTGGAAGTGGTTAGCTGTTGTATAGTCAAAGTTTCTAAGAAGAGGTCAATCTTCTAGAAGCTAACTTGGTGTGGAGGGAAGGTATGGTCAAGGTATAGGGTGAAGAGTCTCAAATAATACTATTGAAAGGAAGAATTACTTTGACTGGGTTTTCCCCTCGAGAGGGGTTTTGCACTGGCATGTGCCTACATCTTGTGTTCATTGTTTTTTGTGTTGTTGCTTTTGGTAATTGCTTGATGAACTAAAGAAAGAAGATATAAAGAATCATAATAATAAGAAACATCACAAGTAATTATCATGATCGAGAAAATATTTACTACCTTTCTGATTTTCCAACATGAATAATAGCTTCCAACTCAAGATCATGAGTCGCGTAGTTATGCTCATGCTCATTCAACTTCCTAGACTCATAGCACACCACCTGTCCCTCCTATATAAGGACTCCACCAAGTCCTCTTTTACATGCATCTATAAACACTACAAACTCTTTATCCAGATCTGCAATCTTAAGGATTGAAGCATTGGTCAACAATTGCTTCAGCTGCTCAAAACTAGTTGCACATTCTTATGTCCATTCAAACTTCTTACCTTTCCTCCGTAAGGATGTCATAGGATATGCAATGTGTGAGAAGTTCTTGATGAACCTCCTATAGTAACCTGCAAATCCCATGAATGATTGCACCTCATCCACATTCTTAGGAGTTGTCCACTCCATGATGGCCCTTATCTTTTCTGGATCAATTGTTATGCCTTCCTTGGAAAAAATATGTCCCAAGTAATGCACCTCTATCTAAAAGAAGCTACACTTACAAAACTTGGCATACAATTGATTCTCTCTTAGCAATCTCAATACTGCTACTAAATGCTCGACATGCTCTTCTTCATTCTTGGAGTATATCAAGATGTCATCAATGAATACAATAACAAACTTGTCCAAACATGGACACAACATAATATTCATCAAACACATAAATGTAGCTGGGGCATTAGTCAAACCGAATGGAACAACAACAAACTCATAATGCGCATACCTGGTCCTAAATGCAATCTTGTAGATATCCTCTTCCTTGATGTGTACCTGATGGTATCCCAATCTCAAGTTGATCTTAGAGAACACTGCTTCTCCCTTCAACTGATCAAATAAATCATCAATCCTTGACAATGGGTACCTGTTCTTGATCGGTACCTTGTTCAACTACCTGCAATCAATGCACAATCTAAGAGTACCATCTTTCTTCTTTACAAACAACACTAGTGCACCCCAAGGTGATACAATTGGCCTAATGTATCCCTTGTCAAGCATCTCCTTTAACTGTAATTTCAACTCTACTAGCTTTGTGGTACTCATCCTGTAAGGTGCCTTAGATGTTGATGTTTCCCCTGGAACCAACTCAATAGAGAAATATATTTCCATGTGAGGAGGTGACTCTAGAATATTTATTGGAAACACATCTTGATACTGCTATGATATGATTTGACCTCCTAAGTCACCTTAAGGAAGTGGAACCAATGGAAACACACCATACAAACCTTCCACATCAACAATAAGACTCCTCAGAACCATCCCAACCTCTCAAGTAACCATCCCCTAGGTCCCACTTAGTTTTGAGACCAATTAACCCCCATACGCTCCCATGATATGGGCATGCATGCATCCAGAAGGCTTTGGATGCTCCCACAACATGGTATGCCAACGTCCACGGACTTTTTTGCTCAGTGTTGTGCCAGTGTTCCCGGGATTTGAGCCACTTTTTTAGGCCTAGAGCCCAGGTCACTTCCTAGAACTCAATGACACTTCCAAAATCCATGATTTACATAATAACGAGTCTTACAAATAAAAAACTGACTCTAGGACTAGGCCTAACCATCCCCAACAGGACTGACATTTTGTCAAACACTTGGCATCAATGCAATCTACAAGAAATGAATACAAGACATGGCATAAATGACTGATAACTCATATGAAACTTGACAAGAAAGATCACCACCCTCTTCGTTGAACTGTTTTGACATCAATTAGTTCTTGCGTCCATTAACCTTTCAGTTACAAGTAAATACATGAAATAACCATGACAATAACTAGTCATACAACCACGCTTATAACCAACATTAAACCATAAAAATAACAATGAGATAAAAAACCATTAAAGCCATGTATTAACAAGTAAAAAATCAAGAGAACTTAGCTTTTATTAAACATGGGAAAATCTGACCAGGTTTGGGACTTCCACATACCACCTGACTGTAGACATGGCTAAACCAAATATTTCTTTCAGCCAATCACCCCCATGCCATATTCCAAGCATGAATGTGGGATCTCAAGGATAAACCAATCTAAAAACAACCAAGGGATTATAGAGGTTAAATCACCTTCACCCTCACCAAACTATGATCTCACCAAAACTAACACCGAGATCACAAAACCAAACCAAGCTAGGAATGCCTTCGGACTCCATCACCATCCTTGAGGAATTTTTCGTCTCCTTGTCTCTCAGGATTTATGGCAATCCACATCGGATCACTAGGCCCTAAACCGAGACACTAGTCTCTCAGGCTTTACCACAATTCACACCAGATCACTAGGCCCTAAACCAAGAATCCACCCTTAGGATTTATTGTGTATCCCACCAAATCCAGTCAAGGGATTCCTAGGCCTTTGGGAGTTTTTCCTAATACCACATCAGCCCTAGATTCTGAAACCATCTGGTAATTCCAAAGCTCAAAATCGAGAAAATAATCCCATCACACCATGGATATCTAGAAAAAGGCAAGGTTAGGTTGAAAATCGTTGTCATAACCTAACAAAACCATGCCACCAATAGTAGGAAAACCATACACCAACTTGAAAAGCCATGCATGTCAAAACCAGCTAGGAAATCACACATGCAATATGTTACTTGCAAGTATTCTTGTTGAACCTTCTTGATCCCGCTCTTCCTTCCTTTCCTTTTTCTTGTTTTTCCTTCCTTTCTCCAAGGCTAGAGCGCTCCAAGAAAACTCTAAGTGTCCAAGAGTGAGAGAGAGTGTGAGATAATAATGAAAGAGCTCCAAAAATGAGCTAAAAAAATGTTACAAACTGGTCCTCATAAGCCTTTTTATCAATTAGGCCTCTATTTTCTTCATTTTCCATTGTTTTCCTTCAATTTCCTCCTCACATGCAACTTGTGACATTTATCCTCCCTTTTCTCCTATTTTCCTTTATTTTCATAAATAAATGTGCCAAAAATTCATTTTTTTCCCTTTTTAATGCCTCTGCCTTTGCCAATTTCCCTTAGCCATAAACATATCCAGTGATGCTCACTAGGATATTTTTGCCAAACATTCATCTTGGAATAAGTGTGACTTAACCGTGGTCTTATTTTTCCTTTATTAAATTTTATTACATGAACTTTTATCCAGGGGTTGTTACAACATATTCATGATATCAACATGACTTATTGCTTTCCCTGAAGGTTCTTCTTGCAACATTATGTCTCTGAACATCCTGTAAAGTTTCATGAAGCCATAATGGTCTCTTCCTTCTAGGAGTATCACACGGAGGGGGATCCAAGGGGTCCATAGGTTCCACAAGATCATCAACAATATCAAGCTCTGGCGCAGGCATAAGAGTCTCTTCTTTTGCATCCATGTAATCATCCATTTTCTCAATATTGGTAGGGCAAGGAGTGTCCCTTTGCTTTCCCAAGAGCATAATATTAATCAAATGTCACATCCCTACTAAATTCTATATTCCTTTGACAAGATACATATACTCTATAAGCTTTAGAATTTTCATACTAACCAACAAAAGTACCTTTCTTTGCTAAAGCTTCCAACTTGTTTCCCTTCTACTTTGGCACATGAAAGTAGATGGGGAAACCAAATATCCTCAAGTATCCAACATCATGCTTTTCACTTGTGAAAACTTCTTTGGGAGTCTTGTCACCCAAGGCTTAGTGAGGAGTCCTATTTTGAACACAAACATCAATGTTAGCAACTTCTCCCCATAGAAACTACAATAAATTTTGATCATGCAATATAGCTTTTGTTGCTTCCATGGTAGTCCTATTCTTTCTTTCAGCTACACCATTTTGCTTGCGGTTTTAAGGTACAATGGTCTCCTTATTTATTCCTGCTTCCTTGCAAAAGTCAATGAACTCATTTGAAATGAATTCTCCTCCATTTTCAAACCTACAAATTTTGATGTTCTTCCCTGCTTGATTCTCCACCAGTGCCTTGAAGTCCCTGAAAATGTCAAATGTTTGGTCCTCATTCTTCTATAAGAAAATCCATGTTTTGCAGGAGAAGTCATCCACAGAGATTATGTAATACAAATAACCACAAAGAGAAGTCATGTGCATAGGTCCACGTAGATCAAAATGTATAATTTGGAGTATTCCATTAGTCCTACTTATACTAGAAGGGAATGGTCCCTTCACCTTCTTTCCACTTGCAAATCCATGAAAAACTCCATCATGATTTACTTGAAACCTTGGAATTCTATTAACCATATTTCTCACTTCAGATAAGGCTTGATAAGCATCATGAACCAAGGCTCACATAGGGCTCTCATAGACTTTATATAGGCCTTCATTTCTAGTCCCAAGTGTGAAGTAATTTCTCATACTATTTCTCATTGTTCAAGTAAGGACATTCCCGTTAATGAATGCAACCTTGAAACCCTTGTCTTCCATGGAAGAAATTGAGACAATGTTCTTCTTCAATTCCGACACATATATGACATCAAGTAGAAGTATGATTTGACCATGGTTCAAATGAAAAGAAACAAATCGAAACCCCTTCAAAGGATATGTAGAATTGTCTCCAAGAATAATGTTCAAGTTTGTCTCCCTCTCAACCAAAATTGAGATAATTTCTCTATAACTAGCAAAGTGTCTAGAAGCCTCACTATCTACTAACCAACTATCAAATGAATCCAAAGGAGAGGATCTAGAAAGAGAAGATATAAGAAGGTATTCAAGTTTAGATGTAGTTGTATTATTATCATACCTTTATTTCCTTGATCTCTTTGGAGGATGATGACTTTCTTCACGAGCAACAAGATATTTTCTTCTTCTTTTATCATTATACTTGTAGTTGTTGTTGCCAAGGTTGTTGTAGTTAGACCTTGGAGCACCTCTATTTTCTAAACAATCTTGAGCATACTGACCATGTTTGTGGAAATTGTAGCATTGAACTTTTGATGTCTCCCTTCTAAATCTTCTATGGGATTCCTTGGATGTTGGAGTAGGTTTTCTTGAATTAGATGGTACTCCTCTTCCTTTCTTCTTATTGGCTTGAGAAAAAATGCAATGGTTTCCCCATTTTCATGTTTTTGAATTATTACTCTTGAGATCATGTTGGACCCTTATTGAGTGAACTTTTCCAACAACTCATCAAATGTGGGAAACTTGTCATTGTTGGTAATAAATGTTTCCCAAATTGTAGGAAGACCTCCTAGGGAAATTAGTACTAACTCTCTATCTGTTGTAATTCCTCCAACAGAAAAAAAGTTGATGTTGTGATATCCTCATGAAGTATGATTTAATTATCTCCCCCTTGTTCATCTTGATGTCCTTGAGTTGATTATTCAAAGAAAGAATGTGGCTCAATTTGTTGAGCTCATACATCCCAATAAACTTATCATATATTTCCTTGGAATTCTTCAATTTAGATACATAAGTAATCAAATGATCTTTCAAAGAATCAAAAATAATTTTGTTTGCCTTGATATCACCTTTCTTGTACTGGGACTTTACAATAGCGGTTTCATTTTCCAGTGGTTCAACTACCTTACCTTCAGCATATTCCATTATGTCATTATGTTCCAAAGTTAAATCCAATCTGGCCCTCCAAGGTCCAAAATTGGAGGATTCATTCAACTTCTCCTCAGTCTTGAAGTATCAAGTAGACATCTTGATCAAGTCAAATGGAATTCAACAAAAAATAAGATCTCTTAAATGGGTGATTTATCTTGTATCCTTGGGTTTGTCTTCACCTTAACTATGATACCATGTTAATTTTTCAAAGTTCTATGTTGTAACAATCACTTATAACAATTTCTTCTTTCTATAACAATGACTTTTCCAATTCAATTTCAATCACCTAATAATAGTAATAAATTGTAGATATAACATTAGACCAAATGCATAATAGAGGAAAACCCGGAGCAAATGAGACACAATATTTTGGTCAAAGACCAGGGAAAAACCCCACAAGGGGGAATACCTTAACCAAATTCTTCTTCTATTAGATGTTCATCAAATGTTCAACATAGATACATAGTCCAAGTACATCAATAACCTATTAAAGGGCAAAGCCTTGAATCTTGTTAGACACAACCATGGCGAAGACCTAATATGAAGGATAATCCTTGAATTCATTATTATTCACAATGATACATATTTATGTAGAAATTTTGAATAATATAACACTTATTCACAGAGATTATCCTGATTATACATTGTTTTCAGAATGCATGCACAATACATAACCTCCTCTACCATTGATCATCAATTTGCGGAATTAAGAAACAATCGCATGCACACATTGAAAACATCAATCACACATTTCAACACAGTATGTAATGGGGAAAGCATACAGCTGAAAACCCCCAACTATCTGTATATTATAATGATATAGAACATGTAACAATACATAGTACAATACTCCTCACAAGTACTCAGTACTATCTCCACCTGCTACACACAAACTAGCTCAGATCTTAATCAAGTCACAGGTTCAAATCTCCTCCGTTGTTTGCCTGCCTCCACTGTGTAATACCTGTTGAGAATAGTTCTGATCCAAGTTCGAATTCCCTTGGATTGTACTACGCAATCCTCATTGGAAATCTCAATCAATGATTGTGCAAATCTCATGCACAGCTATAGTCACAACTGATAGTAGTCTCACCCTTTCACCCACCTCTAACACTGGTCTCCACTGAACTATCCATGCACTGAGTTAACTGATGTATTCTTTAGTTGATTTATGAGTTAATAATTAGTGAATTAATTAATAATTAATTCACACCACTCAGCACTAGTGTATTTGTGAGTTAGACTAAATACAACTAGTTCAACTAAGTCAAACTGAACACAACTCCATCAATTCCTCAATCAACTCCACCAAACTCAATCACTTGAGTTCTAACTAAAGTCCATCATGCAATAGCTCAACTAACCCATAGGAAAAGCGTATTTCCTTCTGGTAGTTGCATGTGCCACATCCCATCCGTAGCTCGAACTGAAGTGCTGCAAGAGGATAAGATAATGTTTATAGTCCAAATATTATTAAGAGCTAATAATATTCGACTGTTCTATTTTTTGACTGGCAGTCTAAAATAGACTCCGCCCATATGTCTAAAAATAGAGGTCCATCTATTTTTACCAACATGACCAATCATCCATAAATAGCATCCTGCAACTCATAGACCATGATCCATATGTCTAAAAATAGACTTTACGCCAAAAA
>APFE030179625.1:123607-134627 GCA_000404065.3 Pinus taeda
TCATATCATGCAGAACATAATCAGCAAAGATTTGTAAGCAAAAAGGCTCAAATGAGGTATAACTGACTCCCCTTCTCTGTTTTCCCCAATCATTAACTAACATCCCCAAAAGAGGTCAAGATCTGCTTGAAACCTCTTAAGTTCACCATCTCCATAAGCACTGGCTTGAGTAAAGATCTGCTTTACTCAAAGTTGTTCCATGTCTTCTCCCGAAGTATGGTCCTACCCCCTTGTAACAGCCTAAGTTCTCCCGAACTTAACGCTTTCTTACCATCTCCATATTAACCACTAACATTATTATTTAGCTCCCTATTCTTCCCATCCCCTTATTAATATTAAGTAAAATTCCCCTATGTAATATCCCTCCCCCTGGTTGAAAAATAACCATAACAACTCCCGGGAATCGTTCAGTTTATCAGAAACTAAGCAAGAACCCCGACCTCCAAACCATCTCCCAAATACGATGGACTCCTTCCAAAGTATAAAGTTCCCCGAGGTAATCGGACCCCTTCCGAAATCTCAAAGGCCCTGCACATCCACTTACTTACCTTTTCTCCTCAAAACCGTTTTCGCGTCGCAACCTCGCACTCTCACATTCATGCAAAATATTGCTCGTTCGTCCCCCGCCGATGCGACATTGCGATATCGGCGATCGGCGATCACAAACGCCAAGTGTCCAATCTATTCACCTCTCCGTCTCCGCCGATGCAATATTGCGATATCACATATCGGCAGTCGCGAGCGCCAAATGCCCAACCCAATGATTCCCCTCTTTCCCTGCCGACGCGATATCGCGATATCGCATTGGAGTCACCTCACAACAGTCCATCCAGTATCTCATCACTTTGCGCTATACCAGGGACCCACAGCTGACGTCATCCACCATACAGCCGACGCCATGCTTACGTCAGTAGCCAGAAAAGCCGAAAAAGGTTCGCGCAGGGAGAAAAATTGCACTTCGGAGCTCCAGATCAAGAAACGGAGGCAGTTTGATGCGCAAATAGCACGAAGCGCTATTCACGCATCGCTATAGGAAATAGGCCATTTCGAGGAATCTTCAGGGAATCTCCTGATTACCGAGCCCACTGCGCGCCGAAAGAGCCCGAAAATTGCCCAATCATGCCAAAGGATCCGGTTTGAGGATAGCAGTAGATCAGTCACAGACTTTAAAGTGTATCAGATCAAATCAGCAGGCCTTCAAGCGTGTCAAAGAGTATCAGTCGACGGCGGAAACCACCAATGTAGCGGCAAAGTGTATCAGAGAATATCTTGAGCAGCGGCCCAAAGCAAGAGAAAATTGAATATCTTCTAGCAGATTCATAGAAGGAGAGAGAAACTACTTGAAGCTCTCAAATCATAATAATTGCACATTCAATTTGCACCAAAGCCAAACTGCAGCCCCGAAGCACATTCACTCCAGCTGCACCACATCTGGTCCCCAAGGGCCACCTTGTCACCTGTTCCGATCCAGCTGCCCCCAGCACAGCCAAAAAGATTTGCTTGCGTTTAATTCCAGCAGCATTTAGATATTTAAAGACTTCTAAGTAGGCCTGTCAAGGTCACTTGTAATGATGACTTTCCGATATTTTGTTTATAAATACCACCCTAAGCGATATTGTGAAGGGTTGGTTGGTTGGTAGTAGTTGTTGGTCAGTCTTCTTTCCAGCATTTTCTCTGAGCAAAGACTCGCACTGTAACTGTCATATTTTTCCATAATCAAAGATTGCTGAAAGCATGGATTACGAAACAACTTGATGTTTTCTCTTGGCCAAGGAATGATCATGGAATTCCTGTGTCTCTGCATGATCCAATAAGTGTTTTTCTTCCCTGTTTATTTTATTTTTTTATCACCTTTCCGCCTTTCTAAATTGCAGGAAAAAAGAATAGCTTAAGATTTGTTTCATTACACCTTAAGTTCAATTTCTGCATTTTTCAATGTTTTCTTCAGAAACAGTTATGAGATTGTATTCTTAAATGATCTGGTTTACCCTGTTTCTTTCACATATGAGTGCATGTCTTAGGAATTCTTAACTGCTCTAGGATCCCACTCATCCACTTCTCCTCTTTGTCAGCATGATGGAATGATTCTCTTTTGCCTTTCATCCTTGATGTTCATTCCGTACTTTCAGCAGACCGAGTATTGTATCATGTGTGGCTATCCCGCTCCGTATCCCCTTGTGACCAAGAAAATGCTCACATGCCTCAATCTGTGACTCCATGCCCAATGGTTTGAAACTTATAACACCTTATTGTGCCTCTTTGTTCGAGAATCCTACCTTCTTTCCAACCACAGTCAACATTCCCTTGAAGTCAGAAAGCTAGCCTAAAATCATCAACTAAGGTTGAATCTAAAGGAGAGAGCCCTCTCTGATTGCAGGTGGGCTAGAACCTGCAATCAGAAGATTGGTTTGTGGTTACCTCGGCCGTATCCCTATTAGGAGCCTAGGGACAACCTGAGTGATAACACTTCCCATACAACTTTTATCACGAACCAGAACTAGTCCGGATCTCATTCGTGACTCCTTGTGCTTCCCATACAACTTTTATCACAAACCAGAACTGGTCTGGATCTTCATTCCCTACTCCTTTGAACATTGGTAGCTTTATCGCGCTTGTCATATTGCATCGCGGTGGTGGCGGAGGTGGTATGGGCGAAGACGAGGATGAAGACGATGAAACTAGCGGTGGTGTGGGTGGGGGTGGTATGTGCAGAATTCTCTACCTTATTAGATTGATCACACTTCTTGGCGAGACCTTCGCGAGCTCTTCCTTGCCCCCTCGCGAAGGTGAAATTAAGGGGCTAGTCTCTAGTTTTGTGCTACCTTCGTTCCTGTAGATTCTCCCACTTCGCGTAGTCCCAAACATCAATTTATTCGCATAACCCTTTTTTCACACAATAACATTTTAATCCAAGTGTTCAAAGATTTAATGTACTTACCTCGCGGTCCCTTGAGGAAGCATCGCTCTGCCTCGCTATAACTAACCAAAGTATCTACCGCGAATTCAGTGATGAATCCTACTATGATTTGATCGAGCCAGTGATCGACAACGCGTGCGATCTTATCTTTCGATGCTTCCAGTCTGCGCACCAATTTTGGAGTCCACGCAATAGGTTTGTCGAGTTCACACCTTCCTTGGCTATCTGCTAGCTTCACGATCCACTCGTACAACTCAGTGGGGAAGGATGCAAAGAAAATTTCATGGATCTCTTTATATAAGTAGCAATCTAACCACTCTTCCTTTGATATTCGCGAATTCCTATTTTCCTGCGCCGCGAACTCGTGATTCTTCCTGTCCAACCAATCTTCAATTTCTTTCTTTGTCAAATTCTAGTGATACGACATTAGACATCTCTATGCAAATCCCGGTCCCGGCAATGGAACCATTTGTTGGCTTGTTGGGGCCTAACCCAGTTTTGGAGTTAATTAGCCAAACAATCCCTGTACTATTGGCCCTTTCGGTAACAGTTCGTGGAGTGCGGACTGAGGTCTCACCTGAAGTAGTATGAGAGGGTGCTAGAACTAGGTTTCTGCACCCTTGAGATGTCTGAGAGGTTCGACTAGTCTCATTGTTTGTCCCTGCGCACAAGTTGCTTCGCGCACTTCCATGTTCCTCATGCCCTGATACACTGTCTTCACGCAACCCTAACCAGGGATTGTGGAGCTTCCACGCTTCTAAAGCCACGCTCTGCGCTATTAACCAAGATCTTACTTATCTTCCTATACCAGTTAATTACCTTCACGTACTTGGATTTCTTATGCTATAATTAGTTATACAAAACATTCAAATAAGTTCGCACAACATATAAACAGTATACTTGCAAATTATACCCGATCATGTATTAAAACAGGAAAAGATACACATAAATATGGTAAACTTTCTCTTTATTGATTCTTTCAATGGTTACAGACTCGACCTGCCTTGCGCACTCAGCTGCAAGGGTCTGCACACTTAGCTACAGACTACTAGGCCTCTGCGCACTCAACTGCAGAGCCTTTCCCTACTCTACGACCCACATACACACTTTACACTTAAGTGTAATAACTTAGAATTCTCTTACTCTCTTCTATTCCATCTTTTCTTATTAGTTATCTTATACACTTAGAGCCTCACTCTATTTATACAATCCCATGGTCTGCGGACCATGGGTAGGTCTATCCAACCAACATTACATTACAAAAACTAGGGCGGACAACCCTGTGACTCTATTATAACTTCACGCCCCGTGCCCGTAATTCACAGAGCTTTTACAAAAGGGTTCCATCAAAACTTGGGCTTTAAGCCCCAAAACCCGCCTTGGGGGGATTCCATGCCCAACACAACCTCTAGCCCATTGATGGCTTGTGCCATTTTGATAGAAGTTGGTATTGAATTTTTATTCGTCCACCTATAGATGCACCATTTGAGACAACACTACATCCCAAAACCGATTTCAACAAGTACCAAATGTGTAGATCCTTCACATGCCATTATTCAAAGCAATCTACATGAATTTCTCTTAACCATAATCCTTTTCTCTTGAGGATGTCGCAAGCCATCATTTCATCATAGTAAATAGTTTCCACATAAATTAAGTCATTTACAACATGACCTAATCAACCCTTGGACAAGATTCAATGCTCTATTGAAGCTCAATATTCTAGATCGATCCATTGAACATATTTGCTTCAATTTTAAAATGATTTCACTTTTTCTTTGGAATAGCTAGATAGATGTATAAATAAATCAGATAAAACAATAAGCTTGTTCCATAAACATTATCACCTCCACAAAAAGGAAATTAATGCAACGTATATCAAGGTGCCTTTTTAGACTAGATCAATAGAACATTTGTTGACTAAAGCCAAGGGTGATTCCATTGTTTATGCGTGTGGTTTCCTTTTGAAACACAATAATGTTTGTGTGTATCATGTAGCAAGATTGTGCCATAACTTTGACAATTGCGCTTTCACCTCTTGGACTGGAGCAACAACAACTACCTAGAGGATCTCAAGCTAGATCAATCTCTCTCTCTCTCTCTATTTTAAATCCACCCATAACATATGTCAACAATTATGCAGAGCAATATTTAAATAATTAGGGATTAACAACTTTTATCATCGTCATATTTTTATTTTATTCTCAAAATTTAATCATCGATTTTGATTTATGCAGGTAATTACTCATCGTTGCATGCGCAGAAAAGGAGCAAATTAAGCCAGCCATGCTCCAAAGGAAAATTATCAAATAAAAAAAAAAAAACCTTACACATATGCTTCATTCTTTAGAGGATCCCCCCTAAATTTAATCAATTTCTACTTCAAGCTCCCCCTGAGGCCATGTTGGCCTCAATTCCTTTTTGAAACCACTTGTTGCTTCTTCCCATTAACAATCTTATTTTTTTCTTCTAGCTACTCTTTCCTCTTCTAGATTCTCTTTGTTTTCACTTGCTGATTGTTTTGATGCATGCTGGAAATATTTGCACCAGTATTCCTTTTCTTCCTTCTAGACTCTAGGATGACCAAAGGAAGTTTCATTGGCAATATGGCCTAAATTATCACAGAAAAAACATCGAACGTGTTGATCAGAAAATGATCCTAGATGACTTTTCACTCAAAAATGAAAGTCAAAGGATGCTTTTGAAAATAGTCCCATTGCATAGATATTTTCATTCTAAATCTACTGCAACTTGAATGGCCTGAAATGGACTTCGGATGAAGAAGTTATCACAAAAAGAAAATTGCCCATTATCCTTAGAAAAGGAGGCAATTTCTTATAAATGGGACTTAAGGGAAAATGTGTTTTTAAACATAAAATCCCTTAGAGTTCATCGCATCGCATTCCTTTATCACATTGCAATAAACTAACGGAGAGGACTTAAAATAGGCGCAAACGCTTTCAGCGGACCCGACTGATTTATGAATAAAACAAGTGAATCTTTTGAGTTCTGAAAGGAAGGTAATAAATGGTATTTCGGGCAAGCTTCAAGTAGTAAGCAGTATTGGATGAGATCCGCCCAATTCCATACATTGGTTGACACGTGGCACGACGCAGGAGAGAGAAAACCGCTTTTTCAGGCGGGTAATCTCCGCGCAAGTAGGCCACCCGAAAATGCTGCCAACTGTTGGATTGGAGATCGTAGGATCAACGACGGAGATTAAGCAGATTGTTTTCTATTTCGGGTTCAGTGTGAATCGTCGAATTAAAAGACGGATCAACAGTTGTGATTGAATCGACTATCACTAATCGGGAAGGTTGAAGGACCAAGACCCGTGACCATGCGACCGCCGATAAGCGATATTGCGATATGCCGATGTTCCGATGGGCCGATCGGCGATATCGGTGATAGGTGATCGATGAACCCCCAATACCAGGGCCAATGCACATTGCAATTTCGACTTGTGATATGCTGATAAAATGCAAACCCGATAAGAATTATGGATGCAATTTCATAATATTTGAAATCCAGAATTTCAGTTTTTCTTTGTATTTCCTGTGTATTTGGGTCTTGACCATGCGACAATGCGATTGCGATATGGCGACCAAAGGCGGACCTGATGGGGATTATAAGCGCGATTTCATAACTTTTGAAGTCCAGATTTACAAGATTTTTGTGTATTTCCCGTGTATTGGGTTTTTTGGCCATACGCCTATGCGATAGCGATTTGCGATAGAATGGAAAACCCGATGGGTTTATAGATGTGATTATATATTATTTGAAGTCCAGGCTAAAGGCCCATGATGTGTTTTGCGTGCGTTTTCCTGTGTATTTCTGTTATTTGGCTATTTCGGCCAAAGGAAGGAAAAATTATCGATTTTCCCACACCAACGGTTCCTTTCCATTGTAAACGGATTCTTGTGGTGAAATAGTTGGCTTTTCCATGATGGAGGGTTGTAACCAATGTGTTACAAATATACAGAGAGCACAAATACTGAAGCTGATTGAGAATGTGCGTAGAGGCCGAGAGATAACACAGAGAGCTCAATTGACAGAGGATTGCTTGGAGGTCAAGCGAACCGAGAAGCTCGTGAGAGCTAAGAGCCAGAGCCAGAGCCACAGCTAGAGCCAGAGCCAAGAGCTAGAGCTAGAGCTAGAGCCAGAGCCAGAGCCAGAGCTAGAGCTGAGGGCCAGAGCCAAAGCCAGAGATGAGAGCTAGAGCCGAGAGAATAGCAAAGAGATCAAAATGATCAAGTTGTTGCTGGTGTCCAGAGTGTGCTGAAGACAGGAGCAGGAGTTACAGAGACAATACAAAATTCTGAGGGAGTCAGAGAAGCCAGAAGCTCAAGAAGCTCAAAGCACTGAATGAAGGAGTCGAGTCCAGAGAAGCCTAGATCTGTCTATAGAGTGAGGACAGCCAGCGGGATAAGATGGTATTCTAAACCCATAGGTTCAGTTGTAAACCAATGGAGTTGAGCGTGGAGCTTGTAAAAAGAATTTAGCCATAATCCCAAAGAGCCTACTCGAGTTGACTAGAGCTTAAGGAAACGTTGCCCAAGATATCAGGGTGAACTCCATATTACATTGTTGTCTCATGTGTTTGCTTATTTGCTGCTTTTATTTAGTGTTATCTGAGTTTTATTTCAACATAAGCAAATTAACTCAAAACACATAAACAGTTAAGGAAAAACACAAGCATACACCTATTTTCAAGTATTGTTAATTCCAAAATTGGTTAATCATAAGCTAGATCTGGGAAATATTTAAGCTTTGGAAGTGGGAGAGGTTCTTGTAAGCTGACAAGAAGCATTTAGTGCCCCATTTTTAGATAAAGTGGTATTAGACCCTGAGATTGATTAACCTCACCTTCAGGAAGGTGATATCAAAGCTGCTTATACCAGAGCAAGTGGTATTAGATTAGAATGCTTGATTGACAGAGCAAAAGATTGCTTATCTGAAAGGTGTTTGGGTAGTCAAGGATTGGTTGTCTGATTGATTGTATGCTTGTTTGTAGACTTACTATTGTTTGAGTTTGCAAAGGTGAAGGGAAAGTTATTGATAGCTCAGTCCAGGAGAGGACAAGAAGGAAGAAGGGCTGAAGGCATTCTTCTTATCCCAAAGGACCTCAAAGCAATCCTTAAAGCACAAGAGGTTTGTTGCAAAAGGTTGCTTGAATAAGCTCTTTGTTAATCTTGTTTGAAGTTCTTTTGTTCATTCTGATAATGACAACTTCTACAAGTGAGTCCTCAAATTCTTCTTTCTTCACAAGATTCCTTGATGAAGACATGAAGCAATATTTGTTCACCATGATGGATATGGTGAGAAAAATGTATGAGGATGGAAGGAAGAGCATCATACTTCGAGAGTAGTTAAATTCCATGAAGGAAGAGCAACAATTGTTTTCTGACAAATTGCAGGAAATGGAGAGGCAACTTCATATTGCAAATATGAACTTGGAAAGGATGCATGAGTTGGAGACACAACTCCTTGTTGCCAAAGAAGCCTTGGTCAAGTATCATCTTGAAGAAGAGGTAAATAATTCCAGTTTGTCTTCAATTTCCTCTAAGAATGTTTATATTGGTTCTTTTGAAAAGCATACCAGAGGCATAGGTTCCAAGCTAATGTCCAAGATGGGCTATGAAAGAAAAGGCTTGGGAAACATGCACAGGGTATTGTTGAGCCAATAATGATTGAGGAAAGGCCTAACTAGCATTTGCACCAAATGTTGCAAAGGTAACGCCGTAAGGCATAAATCAAGAAACAATCTAAATAAGATAGAGAGGTGTGGCATAAATTAAGAAACCATCTAAATAAGATGGAAAGATGTGGCATAAATTGAGAAACCATATAAATAAGATGGAGAGATGTAGCAAAAATGAAATTCTAATGTTTATAAATTGAATTTGATTTAGGGTGTGTAAGACTATTTTTTTTATTGATTATTGAATTAATATTTCATATGAATCTCATAAACTTCAACCAAGCAATAGCTCTAATCAACTTCTTTATAAGAGGGCATTAGATGAAGCCAATGTGAGATTGAGTAAGTCTCATGTGGTTCAGAAGAGAGCACTAAAGAAATGTAAGAGTGAGAAGTTGTCAACCGATGAGCTTGAGTAGGACACAATTGAGGCTGCTCAGAAGAGGGATCAAGGAGGTTGTTCAGAAGAGGGATCAAGGCCGACAGTCTGAACTTGAAGCTGTGTAGAGACAACATGCTTTTGATGCAATTTCCTTGCAATCTGCACATCAAGAGCTTCAATGGGTCAAGAAAAACATCTTCGTTGCAATGGATTGTAAGGACATCACAGCTAAACAGGGCATGGACACAGTCAATGCTTCAAAGGCCAATGCCAAAAAAGCAGAGGAATTGTCTGCAGAGATATGTTTTCTGAAAAAGGCTCTCGAATCGGCATATGCATCACGTTCAATGGTTGAGGATGAAGAGGAAGCTAGTGCTGCAAAATGGGAATCTAAAGCCAAATAAGCATTTGCAATGGCAAGGCTAATGAAGAGGTTCACTTGTTGAAGAAAGAATTGACCAATGTCAAGGATATTGAGTTGAAGTTGTCTAATGCACCGAAGTTGAGGTTAACATATTGCCCTATACTGAAATGGGGGTGAAGGATCAAACAATAAGGCGGAAGCTATGGCACTAACAGGGCTTCTTCAAATCAGTATCTTCTTAAATATTGAGTCCTTACAGATCTATGGCGATTCCAAAATCATTATGGATCATGTTAATGCCAAGCTTTCCATAGAAAATCACTATCTGTCTGGATGGATGAACAGAATAGAATCCCTATGGTCATCAAAAAAGGATTTTGCAATAAAACATGTGAACAGGTCCCAACATACACAGGCAGATGAACTATAAAAAAAAGGACTTCAATCACAAATTGGTAAATGGGAATGACAATTGCAGTGGGGGAACTAAGGTACCATATTCAGGATTTCGATCTTCCGGGTACATAACTCTCTCTTCCACCACATATTTTTCTTTCATATTATAATGAATGATCAAACAATATTATAATCTATGGAAAAGTTTCATATAACAAAGATTAAAAAACATTAACACAATTTTTGACCACCATTTTTTTTATATATTATTGTTTTATATTTTAAGAAATAATTAAAGAATAATTGTTTTATATTTTAGGGAATGATAAAAAAAATATAATCTATGAAAATGTTTAATATAACAATGATTCATTTTTTTTTAATTATTGTTTGTTGTCGAGCATAATTTCAAGCCACCATCCTTTTACTAAAAAAAAAAAAATTATGGCAAACTGTAAACAAGCAGTACAAATTAATGTGATCAACTCTAACCTTAAAAACATTTTGTGTAACCTAAAAATGCACTGGCCTTATATTTTCATTTGTTCCAACCCGCCACAACAATTGTGATTGATTTCACAATCATGTTCACCGTAAATTTTATTGTTGTACAATCCGTTGAAATGGTGTATAAATCCGAGAGATCTAAGATGAAGGTTTTCATATCCCATATGTGAAGGACAAATGCAGCAAATTGGTTTCATCGAGTTTGCTTTTGAGGCTCAAAAGAAAATTTTCTGGTTGAGGCTCAATCAATTTTCCCTTGATTTTATTCTAACCCTACCGTGCCGCACCATTGTAGAATCAATTTATATGTAAAAATCAAATTAATCAAATATCAATCTATTTGTGAACACCAAATCAATCAAATATAAATCAAATTGTGAAACTCATCCTCTTTACTGCTTCTTTGCCCTTTGTTATTAATTATCAAATTTTGATATTTATATTCATATTATTATTAATGCAATTATAAGTATTAATAAACTTAAATTTAATATTAATTTAAATGAAATACAAATAAATCAGTTTCTAAAAAATTAAATATTAAAATTATTATATATTATATATATATAATATAGTACTATATAGTATATATAATATATATATTTGGCTTTTGTTATTAATTATTAAATTTTGATATTTATATTCGTATCATTATTAATAAACCGATATAGATATGTGTTCTCTTGTGGTAAAGGGGTTGTCGGGCTATTCATGTATTTGACTTATTGCTTTTTCTGATCACCCTCAATCCCC
>APFE030179625.1:134806-146123 GCA_000404065.3 Pinus taeda
GCTTTTGTTATTAATTATTAAATTTTGATATTTATATTCATATCATTATTAATAAACTGATATAGATATGTGTTCTCTTGTGGTAAAGGGGCTGTTGGGCTATTCATGTATTTGACTTATTGCTTTTTTTTATCACCCTCAATCCCCACTTGCAAAGCCCCCACCTACAAAGCTTGTTGGAAAGAATCTTGCCAGATGAACAAACTCGACCACTGGAAAAATTTGCAAATTTGGAGATATACTTGAAATATTATTATAAATTTTCTATTACATATCCTCTTACAACTCATGCTCACATCGAAGTTCTCTTCATGCATTTTCTAAAGTTTTCAAACATTTTTCACGCATTCATAGACAAGGTAACGTCCAATTAAATTAATTTAATGAGTGATACATTATCTATGCTTATCTCTGTAGGAATTCAATTAAAAAATAGAGAAAAGAGATAGAAAATAGTAATAACATAGCTCAATTAAACAAATATATGGGAAAAAAAGCACGATGACCAGAAAATCCTTATAATTAAGATTTCCTAATTATGAATTTGGTCCAATCTAAATTTTTTCCAATTTACCTCGCTTCTTCTGAAATCCTTTCCAGACCTTTCTGGCTGTTATTGCTAACAAGTTGACAACTGACCAAAGGTAATGAGGAAATGGGATGTTGCCCCATTTGGATTTCACTCTGATCACCCTCAATCCCCACCTGCAAAACTTGTCGAAAAGAATCTTGCCTGATGAACAAACTTGGCCACTGGAGAAATTTGTAAATTTGGAAATATACTTGAAATATTATTATCTCTTCTATTACATATCCTATTATAAAACTCATTCTCACATTGAAGTTCTCAAACTCTTTTGAAACTTTTTTCATGCATTTTTAAAAATTTTCAAGCATTCATAGACAAGGCAACCTCAAAATAGATGCATCTATAGTTCCAAAAATCAAGATATATTTCAGTGATTTTGCTGGAGTACTAGAATCTCCGAGATCATGAACCACTGATATGTCTAATTCCCCCCTCCCTACTACTCTTTTCGACTAGAGACATGACAGATTCATTATGTCTGAATTCAAATTCATTTTGGCTCTCAAAATTTAGTGTCTTGGACTGACTGGCCATTGCAGGAATATAGTAATCACCTCCACCTGATGATGTGCTCAGTTCCTCTGGATCTTGAATGAAAAGGCTCTCAAAAGACATTGCTTCTATGTTAGCTTCAAAACTCTGTATTTCACTGTTAGTATCTGTTTCAGATGAGGAGAAAACAAAGTCATGTGAACCACTATTACCAAAATGAGACTCAAATTCATGAGATACATCTGCACCAAAGTCCATAATTGGTACCAATTCAGGAATACTGTTCTCAGAACTATTAAAAAAAAATTCTGCATCTACTGGTAAGTTTTCTATATCATGTACACTATCTAGAATGACAGATTCAAGAACTTGGGTATTCTCTGCATCAACTGAGACTTCCATCACCTGCTGGTATTCTGCAGCAACTTTTTGTTATTTACCGTATATTATATCAAATCCTTATGTTCCAGCATCGATTTCTTCTACCAGAGACTTCTTTTGGTTACGAAGTCAGTTTGATCTTCTTACAGGTGTCACTTTCATATGCTCTTCACTTGAACCCTGCATTGTAGACAAACAACTCATAAAAAGTATCTCTGAAACCAAATTTTGGAGATACACAATCAGACAAGTATGAAATTGGATCACTATCTATAACTCATTCAAATATTTCCTACATGCTGGTTTGTTTTTACATATTTATGGAATGAATTGACGACTGCCCAGAAGAAAATTTTCAAGGGAAGAATAGATATCCTAGAAATAAAATGGAAACAAGGTGCAGTGAAAAGAGATTTGACATTGAAATAAGAACATGAACAACATCTTTACATAAAATTGCTCACACAACACTGAAAAAATCTGATAAGATATATAAGAAAGATTGGTAGAATGGAAGAGAAGCATCCCCGGCTCATAGAGAACTATTTTACCAACCTTGTAATGAAGAAACCAAATTCCCTTTTTACTTGAAATGCAAAGGAAACAAGGTGCAGTGAAAAGAGAATTGAGACTGAAATAAGCACATGAACAGCATCTGTACATCAAATGGCTCGCACAACACTGAAAAAGTCTGACAAGATATATAAGGAAGATTGGCAGGATGGAAGAAACCAAATTCCCCTGCTCCTAGACAACTATTTTACCAACCTCGAAATGAAGAAACCAAATTCCACTTTTACATGATATTCAATGGCAATTGATAAGCAAGAAAATCCAAAATCGAACATAAGTCTCGCCAGGTGGAACAATTGCTAAGACTATCTCGGAGGCCCTGAAAATTGCATTAGAGGATCCTCCCACAAGAACCAAGGACGAGAGGTGACAACAAATTGGATATTGGTGCATCATGTTATATTGGCAATCATTTCCCGGATTAGGAGCTGCAAGATAATAACCAGCATAGAAATCGATGAGATTGACGGTCGATCTGGTGTCCCAAAAACAATTAGAATTTCTTAATTACACAATGACATTCATGTCAATGCATATTGATATGAATGTGTTCTTTTTCTTGGTCTAGAAATTGTGGCTTTCGGAGTGTTAAGCAAGCTTGTGCATCATCAAATTCGCCGGATCCCACAACACATTCTTCGAGCTATTTAATTACAAGCCTGCATATCCTTATTTCAGGTCAATGTTTAAGCCGAGAGGCCACACGTCTGATCCACGAGTATTGGAAGGCCGCTACGAAGAATTATTGCATTAGCGTACCCTTGATTGGTGTCACATATTAAGAAGGTCTACTGAGGTCGGGGATTAAATGGTGGAAACAAAGGTTTAAGGTCTGCTTCATTGTCACATTTTGCATTTATGGTGTCAAAAGTGGGATTAGCCTCAAGAATGTCATGTCACGCTGCTCAGAGTTCAGACTCTGGCTCATTGGCCGCAAGAGCAGCAACACTTTTACCAAGGAAACGCGAATATGGTGGTCTCTGCATCAACTAAGACTTCCATCACCTGCTGGTATTCTGCAGCAACTTTTTGTTCTTTACCATATATTATATCAAATCCTTATGTTCCAACATCGATTTCTTCTAACCAGAGACTTCTTTTGGTTACGAAGTCAGTTTGATCTTCTTACAGGTGTCACTTTCATATGCTCTTCACTTGAACCCTGCATTGTAGACAAACAACTCATAAAAAGGTATCTTTGAAACCAAATTTTGGAGATACACAATCAGACAAGTATGAAATTGGATCACTATCTATAACTCAGTCAAATATTTCCTACATGCTGGTTTGTTTTTACATATTTATGGAATGAATTGAGGACTGCCCATAAGAAAATTTTCAAGGGAAGAATAGATATCCTAGAAATAGATGCAACTGCAAAAACAGATGCATCTATAGTTCCAAAAAGCAAGATATATTTCAGTGATTTTGCTGGAGTACTAGAATCTCCGAGATCATGAACAACTGATATGTTTGATTCCCCCCTCCCTACTACTCTTTTCCACTAGAGACATGACAGATTCATTATGTCTAAATTCAAATTCATTTTGGCTCTCAAAATTTAGTGTCTTGGACTGACTGGCCATTACAGGAATATAGTAATCACCTCCACCTGATGATGTGCTCAGTTCCTCTGGATCTTGAATGAAAAGGCTCTCAAAAGACACTGCTTCTATGTTAGCTTCAAAACTCTGTATTTCACTGTTAGTATCTGTTTTAGATGAGGAGAAAACAAAGTCATGTGAACCACTATTACCAAAATGAGACTCAGATTCATGAGATACATCTGCACCAAAGTCCATAATTGATACCAATTCAGGAATATTGTTCTCAGAACTATTAACATTTTTTTCTGCATCTACTGGTAAGTTTTCTATATCATGTACACTGTCTAGAATGACATATTCAAGAACTTGGGTATTCTCTCATCAACTGTGACTTCCATCACCTGCTGGTATTCTGCAACAACTTTTTGTTCTTTACCATATATTATATCAAATCCTTATGTTCCAGCATCGATTTCTTCTAACCAGAGACTTATTTTGGTTACGAAGTCAGTTTGATCTTCTTACAAGTATCACTTTCATATGCTCTTCACTTGAACCCTGCATTGTAGACAAACAACTCATAAAAATGTATCTCTGAAACCAAATTTTGGAGATACAGAATCAGACAAGTATGAAATTGGATCACTATCTATAAATCATTCAAATATTTCCTACATGATGGTTTGTTTTTACATATTTATGGAATGAATTGACGACTGCCCAGAATAAAATTTTCAAGGGAAGAATAGATATCCTAGAAATAAAATGGAAACAAGGTGCAGCGAAAAGAGATTTGACACTGAAATAAGAACATGAACAACATCTTTACATAAAATTTCTCACACAACACTGAAAAAATCTGATAAGATATATAAGAAAGATTGGTAGAATGGAAGAGAAGCATCCCCGGCTCCTAGAGAACTATTTTACCAACCTTGTAATGAAGAAACCAAATTCCATTTTTACTTGAAATGCAAAGGAAACAAGGTGCAGTGAAAAGGGAATTGAGACTGAAATACGCACATGAACAACATCTGTACATCAAATGGCTCGCACAACACTGAAAAAGTCTGACAAGATATATAAGGAAGATTGGTAGGATGGAAGAAACCAAATTCCCCTGCTCCTAGACAACTATATTACCAACCTCGAAATGAAGAAACCAAATTCCACTTTTACATGATATTCAATGGCAATTGATAAGCAAGAAAATGCCTTGCAAAGATTGGAATATTATTTCAAAACCAAAACACAAAGGTAGAAAAAACAAAGGAAAAGCTTAACAAGTTTGATGTTGGGATTAAAAGTAGAATACCTCTTTCATCAGTGTTGTGAAGCTCCCATAAGATGGAGAATCATCCATAGACATCTCTTGAGTAGCCATACTTCCTTGCTCTGTTTCCGAGTATGTGTTGCTTCTCCTAACCTTCCTCTCTGGGGTGCAAAATGAATTTTCTTGGGTACTTGATAAAAGCCAGGTATTGAGTTTTCTTTTTGAAGTGTTTACCACCTTTGATGGCAAACACTCATTAAGAAGTTCCACCTTCGGCACATAGGAATCCCTCGGCTCCAAGTTATTTTCGCAGGGCACAGTGATCTGTGTTGAAGAAAAGTGATTTCTCTGAGGATATAGTATCTCCCTTCTTGGTATGGAATGACCATCTTCTGTAGGACCATTTTTCTCTACTACAGTGTTCTAATCATGTTCTTGGGCTCTCTTAAGACTTGTACATTTGGCACTCTTTCTATACACACTGACCAAATATGTAGCAAGCATCGCAACTGCAAAAATAGATGCACCTATAGTTCCAAAAAGCAAGATATATTTCAGTGATTTTGCTGGAGTACTAAAATCTCCCAGATCATGAACAATTGATACGTCTGATCCCCCCTCCCTACTACTCTTTTCCACTAGAGACATGACAGATTCATTGTGTCTGAATTCAAATTCATTTTGGCTCTCAAAATTTAGTGTCTTGGACTGACTGGCCATTGCAGGAATATAGTAATCACCTCCACCTGATGATGTGCTTAGTTCCTCTGGATCTTGAATGAAAAGGCTCTCAAAAGACACTGCTTCTGTGTTAGCTTCAAAACTACGTATTTCACTGTTAGTTTCTGTTTCAGATGAGGAGAAAACAAAGTCATGTGAACCAATATTACCAAAATGAGACTCAGATTCATGAGATACATCTGCGCCAAAGTCCATAATTGATACCAATTCAGGAATACTGTCCTCAGAACTATTAACATTTTTTTCTGCATCTACTGGTAAGTTTTCTATATCATGTACACTGTCTAGAATGACATATTCAAGAACTTGGGTATTCTCTGCATCAACTGAGACTTCCATCACCTGCTGGTATTCTGCAACAACTTTTTGTTCTTTACCATATTTTATATCAAATCCTTCTGTTCCAGCATCGATTTCTTCTGACCATGAGAAGCCGATCTCAAATGAGCGTGGCACCTCGGTATACTCTTGCGATGGAGAAAATAAACCATCAAATCTATCTGCATCCTCTTGGCCCTCGGTTTCAGAGGACAAGGTTGAAGGCTCATAATTGTGATCTGCCTCATTGTGACCGTAGGCTGCCCCGCTGCCATCCCGAAAGTGGTCATGGACGTTTTCTTCATATGTTTTCTGGAAGGTTCGAGAAATACGGTGAAATTTTGAAATATGGCATATTAAACTAACGGTGTAGAATACCTCAATCGTCTAACACACAGAATCAATGGCCCAGGATTGTACACGGTGGCATGTTAGGGAGTTTGTCTCAAAACGCCTTACGGCGTAAATATTTTGGCCTTGGTTATGGACAAGCTTATGGAGAAAGTTCCAAAGCTTCCATGAAGGCCATTGAAATAGTTCCAAGAAGGGGTTTCATTTCAGGTCTTCTACATCAAGAGTATGAAGATTCTATTCATGGAGAATGCAATAGCTTGAAACATCATTTGCAGGATGCAAGTGTTCATAAGCATACACTTTAACCAAAGAGCTGTGGAAACTCTGAAAGCCTTGAAGCGATTGATGGTGTTCCAAAGGAAGCCACTTCTTCATTTGATTCACCTCCTCATGAAGGCAATAAAGGTGAAAGAGAAATGTATAAATCTAGTTCTAATCATATTCCTTTTGATTATGTTCAACATGATAAATTTCTATATAAGTATGGGAAAATAATTGCATGTTCCTTTTGTGGTTTGGATAACCATAATGTTTCTAGATGTTGGAATAGAATGGCCACATACAGGAAAATTTTGAAGGAAAGGAAGCAAGAAGCCAAAGGTCCATTGGAGAAGGCAAATCATGCTGTCAAGAGGATGCACATGTGTTGCACTTACTGCCATAAGCAAGGACACATTGTTGAAAAGTGTTGGACTCTGAATCCAACAATGCTTCCACGAAACTTGAAGAAGGTGGAAAGAGAGAATGGCAAGAATGGAAAGAAAGATTCCATAAATGATGTGTTTCGGGATGATTCACATGTTGATGCTGATATACAGACAAAGGTCCTACCTTTGAAATGGATTGGTAAGGAATGGTCAGAGTTCTTATCCAATTAAGATTGCATGTCTATTGATGCATCTATTTGCATTTCTTTGTTAATGGAATGCAAGTTGCAGGGTTTTACCAAGAAGGTGAATGGAAAAGGTTGAGTAGGAGAATCACTTTGTTGTTGCAACATTATATTCATTTCAGTTTTGAAAGTATAGTGTGCTTAAGTGAAAGTTGAAGGATGAAATGCATGCATAAACTTGATATGCATGAACACAGGGATGTTGATGATTTCCTTGTATTTGAACATGTATGTGTAATTAAATTGAAGGGTTGATTGCTTTTTTTTAATCATGCATGTAATATGGACTTGAGAAAAGTTGATTTGGTCTTCGACATGGAGATAATGATGAAGTGTTTCATCTTTTGAAAAAATCCCTTGAGATCTTTTCTACATGCTTGACTTGAAGGGTCATTTGTTTTAAAGGCATGTTTTGTGGGCTTGTTATCTAGTCCATCTTTTGTATGCAGATGTAAAGACATCAAGGTGTTCACAAGATGTGAAATCTATTTATTTTGTTGAAGCAGGAGGTTAAGCCATCCAGTTGTTGTCTGTAATCCTGTTGTTGTTGACAGTATGTCAAATAGGTACAAATGAAAATTTTGCGAAGCAGATGTAACTTCACATTGGTTTGATCCACCTTGGATCCAGGATCAAGGTAGAGAAGTTCAAACTACCTTCTGTAACCTTCTCAGCAGGAGTTCTGCATGAAGTCAAGGAGGAAAACAGTTCTTCCCAAGAGGACCATCACATCCAGGAAGGAGAGTGGTCAAAGGCTTTGGTTCAGAGGCACTAGGCAAGGCAAGTGTATGGAGGCTAAAAGAAGAGGGTGTTGTTACTCTCATTTAGTGTTCAGATCAGTATATTAGTCTTTTGGAGACCAAAAGCTTTTTAGTGGGAAGGCGTGATCAGAAAATGACCCTAGATGACTTTTCACTCAAAAATGAAAGTCAAATTATGCTTCTGAAAATAGTCCCATTGCATAGATCTTTTCATTTTGAATCTACTGCAACTTGAATGGGCTGAAATGGACTTCGGATGAAGAAGTTATCGCAAAAAGAAGATTGCTCATTATCCTTAGAAAATGAGGCAATTTCTTATAAATGGGACTTAAGGGAAAATGTGTTTTTAAACATAAAATCCCTTAGAGTTCATCACATCACATTCCTTTATCGCATTGTAATAAACTAAGGGAGAGGACTTAAAATAGGCGCAAAGGCTTTCAGCAGACCCGACGGATTTATGAATAAAACAAGCGGACCTTTTGAGTTCCGAAAGGAAGGTAGTAAATGGTATTTCAAGCAGGCTTCAAGTAGTAAGTGGTATTGGACGGGCTCCGCCCAATTCAATACATTAGCTGACACGTGGCACAACGCAGGAGAGAGAAAACCGCTTTTCAGGCGGGTAATCTCCACGCAAGTAGGCCACCCAAAAATGTTGCCAATCGTTGGATTGGAGATCGCATGATCAACGTCGGAGATTAAGCGGACTATTTCCCATTTCAGGTTCAGTGCGAACCATTGGATTAAAAGACAGATCAACGATTGTGATTGAATCGACGATCGCTAATCGGGAAGGTTGAAGGACTAAGACCCGTGACCATGCAACTGCCGATAAGAGATATTGCGATATGCCGATGTTCCGATGGGCCGATCGGCAATTGGTGATTGGCGAACCCTCGATACCAGGGCCAATGCACATTGCGATTGTGACTTGTGATATGCTGATAAAAGGCGGACCCAATAAGAATTATGGACGTGATTTCATAATATTTGAAATCCGGAATTTCGAGTTTTCTTTGTATTTCCCGTGTATTTGGGTCTTTACCATGCGACAATGTGATTGCAATTTGGCGACCAAAGGCAGACCTGATGAGGATTATAAGCACGATTTCATAACTTTTGAAGTTCGGATTTACGAGATTTCTTTGTATTTCCTGTGTATTGGGTTTTTTGGCCATACACATATGCGATTGTGATTTGCGATAGAATGGCAGACCCGATGGGTTTATAGATGTGATTCTATATTATTTGAAGTCCGAACTAAAGGCCCATGATGTGTTTTGTGTGCGCTTTCCTATGTATTGACGTTATTTGGCTATTTCGGCCAGAGGAAGGCAAAATGAACGAGTTTCCCACGCTGACGGTTCCTTTTCATTGTAAATGGATTCTTGTGGTGCAATAGTCGGGTTTTCCATGATGGAGGGTTGTAACTGATGTGTTACAAATACACAGAGAGCACAAATGCTGAAGCTCGCTGAGAATGCGTGCAGAGGCCGAGAGATAACACAAAGAGCTCAATTGATAGAGGATCGCTTGGAGGTCAAGCGAACCTATAAGCTCGTGAGAGTCGAGAGCGAGAGTGAGAGCTGAGAGCCAGAGCAAGAGCGAGAGCCAGATCTAGAGCAAGAGCGAGAGCCAGATCTAGAGCAAGAGCCGAGAGCCAGAGCCAGAGCCGAGAGAACAACAAAGAGATCGAAATGATCAAGATGTTACTGGTGTCCAGAGTGTGCTAAAGACGGGACAAGGAGTTCCAAAGATAATATAGAGTTATGAGGGAGTCAGAGAAGCCAAAAGCTCAAGAAGCTCAAAGCACTGACTGAAGGAATTGAGTCCAGAGAAGCCTAAATCTATCTGCAGAGTGAGGAAAACCAGCAGGATAAGATGGTATTTTAAACCCATAGGTTCAGTTGTAAACCAATGGAGTTGAGCGTGGAGCTTGTAAAAAGAATTTAACCATAATCCCAAAGAGCCTAGTCGAGTTGACTAGAGCTTAAGGAGATGTAGCCCAAGATATTAGGGTGAAATCCATATTATATTGTTGTCTCATGTGTTTACTTACTTGTTGCTTTTATTTACTATTATTTGATTTTTATTTCAACGTAAGCAAATGAACTCAAAACACATAAACAGTTAAGGACAAACACAAGAATACACCTATTTTCAAGTATTGTTAATTCCGAAAGTAGTTAATCATAAGCTAGATTTGGGAAATATTTAAGCTTTGGAAGTGGGAGAGGTTCTTGTAAGCTGACAAGAAGCCTTTAGTGCCCATTTTCAGATCACATGCCCATGAAATGGTGGAAATAATTCAAATCTTTTGCAAATATCATTTCTTCTTTTTATGCCATAAGCCCTATAATCAACATATTTATGCCCAAACTCATTACACAAATAACAATATCCATGAAATACATTTTTTTACCTAAAGAATGATGGAGGCCGAGCCTGCATTTCCTTGATCATCTGCCTGAGATTTCTTGACATTTGACTACTTATTTTGCTTCTGCAATCTGCAACAATGTGTCCAAATTCTTGGCATTTAAAACACTTAACATTTTTCATATTTTTATTTGGCACATTCTTTGGCTCTTGATTATGATGTTGATTTCCTTCATTTATGCTAGAAGTTTGTACTTTTAGATTCTCACAATTGTTGATCTGTTCTTTGAGTTGGCTACCAATCTCCTCTTTAATTCTCCTTGCTTTCTCTAACCGATTTTTTAGATCTGAATTTTCTTCCTTGAAAGCATATTCTTTCTCCTTGAGAATCTGCAGTAATTTCTTTAGATCCCTATTCTCTAAAGTCAAATTCTCAATTAGCTTTGCTTGAGCTTTGTTTTCAGCCTCAAGGGTTACTAATCATCTGAGCTTTTCATCTTCATATTCTGATTTTCTGCAAAAATATTACCTCCACTTCTCTCCAGAAAATATGACTAAATTTATTTTTTATCATCTCATAAATCATCGATCTCAAGAAAATCATTATCACTAAAATGAAATGTATTGCCAGATATAAGATGATCACAACATTTACCTTCACTTTTTCTTACCAGCAAGAAGAGGGGTTCTTTTGAATTTGCAATTTTCTTCACTTGTTTACTTCTCTTCCTTTTCTGAGACTACTTCTTCTTATTCTTCGCCATGGCCCATGATCCACTCTCAAGCAATCAAGCTTCACCGAGATAACCTTGCTCTGACACCAATTAATGGAATTGATCTCACTATTGGGGGGGTGAATCAATAGCGACAAGATTTATATATACTTTTAAATTATTTTTCGAATTACTGAATCACAAACTCACATTCAACCATTAGTAAATTAACTCATATAATGCATTATCCAACTAAGTAAACAACAAATCTAAATTCCATGATCATCACATAAAAACCATAAAA
>APFE030179628.1:5745-25551 GCA_000404065.3 Pinus taeda
ATCATGAGAAATTAGTCAGTTACAACTACCTCTCATGGAAATGGTCATACGTTTGAATGACTTACTTAACGCAGTTGAATCCCAAAAATGATATCTAATATAATTTGTTATAGATTTCGTATTAGAATTTATTCTACAATTCTTTCTATAGAATTTCTTTCATTAATTTAATCTCGTTGTGTGAAGGATGAAGAAAATAATCAAAGGGATTTATTATGCACATGTAAATTTTGATTGATACATATCATTTTACTTGGAATTTTCCATTAGAAGTATAATTTCTTTCAAGTTTTTATTTGTCTATATGAAGAATATTTAGATTTAATTTTGCTTGTGTGATATTTATTTCAGGTTAGCTTTATTTTTTTTAGTTTGATACTTTCCTTTCCTCAAAGAGCAATAATAGTTTTACTTTGAGTGATTCTTAGATAAAACATGTGCACGAAAACATACTAATTCAATTTGAAAATTACTCACATAATAAATAATCCTAGCATAAATGGTGCACATATACTTCATTAGTTTACAAGCTCTGGTCGATAATTTATGAAGTAATTTAAGATCAATTAAATTACCAACAATAGGTTAACCAAGCTAGCTCACTTCATTCCAGTGAAGTCTACTAATTGAGATAGTGAGGTAGCTCGGGTCTTCATCAGAGAGAGTGATATTTCATGGTATTCCTATAAATATTCTATCTGATAGAGATGCCAAGTTCACTTCTAGGTTTTGGAAGGCGTTATTTGCATGTTTGGGTACAAAGTTTGCCTTCAATATGTTAGAAAATTATATATTACAGAGCAATGGAACACATAAAATATTGCAGAAATATAAACACATAAAACAAGATAGACACAAATATATGTGGTTCACCTAGTTTGGGCTACGTCCATGCAGAAACATCCAGTCCTTCTTTTATTATATTATCCAGCAAACTGAAGAGATACAACCTCCAGCAGATCCGCTGTAACACCCTCTTCGCTCTCAATCTCCTCTCTCTTCCTAACTCAAAATACAAATATACATAGACGCAATACAAATCCCTCATATATAGTGAGGGGTTGCCTTCTAGGGAAAAAAACCCTAAATTAAACATAGCTTCTACCATCAGATCTCTGACTAATGAACGACCCAAATTGACTACGAAATTACAAAATTTTACAAGGCAATTTACATGTATTCTTAGCTTCGGGGGCACTGCCCCTGATCCCCCCGCCAGGGGGGGGCTCCCAAAAGGCTGTCACCGCCCCCCCCCGAACCCCCCCTACAGTGAATATTTTACAGGCAGCGTTGCCGCCCCATTTCGAACTAGGGTCCAATGTAGTGATACCTTTGAATATAGAACATAATCAGGTTGCACACCCAACAATCTCCCACTCGGAGACTGATTATAGCAACTCCACCGCTGCTTCATTTGCTAGACAATGACTCCACTTTGGACCTAGTTGTTTTTCATCTTCTTCATCATACTTGAAGACCAATTGAAACTGAGTAAATTCTTAGTTTCTCCCTAATTACAACTTTTGTTAGCATATCTGCAGGATTTTGGCTAGTGTGTATCTTTTCCAGCTTCAAATGTCCATCTTCCAATGCTGACCGTATGAAACGGTACCTGAGTTGTATATGTTTAGTCTTGGAATGAAATGCAAAGTTCTTTGCAAGATGTATGGCACTCTGGCTATCACTGTATAACCTGCCCAACTCCTTCTTCTTACCCAATTCATCTAGAAACCTTTGTAACCGAATCATTTCTTTACTAGCCTCTGTAGTAGCAACATACTCTACTTCTGTTGTTCAAAGTGCAACAACACTTTGGATTTTTGAAACCCAACTAACAATTGTTCCACCTACAGTAAATACATATCCTATAGTGCTCCTTCTGTTATCTTTGTCACCTGCCATATCTACATCAACATATCCCTGTAGAGCAATGTTTGAACCACTAAAGCATAATGCTTGATTTGTGGTACCTCTCAAATACCTAAGAAACCACTTCACCGCCATCCAATGTTCTTTTCCTAGATTGTTCATGTACCTACTTACAACTCCCACTGCGTGTGCAATATCAGGCCTTGTGCGGACCATTGCATACATTAAGCTTTCAACTGTTGATGCATATGGAACTTTAGACATATGAGCCATTTCTTCCTAAGTCTTGGGACATGCCTCCTTACTTAATTTGAAATCACTAGCCAAAGGTATAATAACCGATTTTTCATTCTGCATATTAAACCTTTTCAACACCTTTTCTATGTACTCACTTTGAGACAATGTTAATTTGAGATTCTTCCTATATCTAATTATTCTCATACCAAGGATTTGTTTTGTAGCACCCAAATCCTTCATTGCAAATGAGTTTGCCAATTTCCTTTTGAGCACATTTATTTCCTGCATGTAAGAACCTGCAACAAGCATGTCATCTACATACAATAACAATATAATATAGCTTCCATCATTTTGCCTTTTGAGATAAACAAAATGATTAGAGTGACACCTAGTATAACCTTGTTCAGACATAAACCTGTCAAATTTTAGATACCACTGCCTTGGAGCCTGTTTTAAGCCATACAAGCTCTTTCACCTGCACACAGTTCTCTTCCCCTTTTACCCTCATATCCTTGTGGCTGCTGCATATATATCTCTTCCTCCAAATCCCCATGGAGAAAGGTTGTCTTTACATCTAACTTCTCAAGATGCAAATCTTCAGCTGCTACTAGACTTAAAATAGTTCTGATTGGAGTCATTTTAACAACAGGTGAAAATATTTCATCAAAATCAATACCTTTCTTCTGCACAAACCCCTTCATCACAAGTTTAGCTTTGTACCTTTTTCTACCTCCATCTTCTTCCTTCAACTTGTAAACCCATTTATTCTGTAATGTTGTTTTACCTGTAGACAACCTGATTAAGTCCCAAGTCTGATTATGTGCTGAGTCCATCTCTTCTTTCATGGCTTGCTCCCACTTCTTCCTAGTTTCTACTTGCACTACTTCTTCATAACATTCTAGTTCACCAGAATCAGTCAACAATACATAATATAATGAATGAGAGTATCGTTCAGGGGGTCTACTCATCGTGGTAGATCTTCTAACACCACTTTCAAGTGTTTGAAGTGCTTGTCGCTATTGTGGTTGTTGTTCTGGCTATTGATCATTATGATTTTCAGGCACCATCACTTTTCCTGTGATATCGTCAAGCACTGTGTATTCTCTATTTCTTTTTCCTGTTTCTTTTCATATCACTGATCCTTATACAAAAGCTTTTCATTGAATATGACATCTCTTCTCCTAATGATTTTATGCTTTTCATAATCAAAAAAGTGATTTCGAAAATCATTAACACCATATCCAATAAAGTTACATTTCTTTGATTTTTCCTCAAGCTTTGTTCTATTTTCTTTATTAATGTGGACAAAGGCTTCACAACCAAAAGTCTTTAAAAAACAATAGTTTACCTTTTTACCTATCCATGCCTGCTCTGGAATACCACCATCCAAGGAACTTGAAGGCCCTCTGTTAATTAAATAAACAACAGTATCTACAGCATCTGCCCAAAATTGTAAAGGCAATCCTGCATGCAATCTCATGCACCTTGCACGCTCCATGATTGCCCTGTTCATCCTTTCTAACACACCATTTTCTTGTGGTGTTCCTGGAACTATCTTCTCTCTGTGAATTCCATTCTCAAAACAATACCTATCAAACTCTTTGTTGTAATATTCACCTCCATTGTCTGATCTAAGACACTTCAACCTTTTTCTTGTCTCATTTTCAACCAAAGCTTTCCATTTCTTGAAAGTATCAAATACATCAGATTTATTTCGAATACAATAAATCCAGGTTTTTCTAGTTGCATCATAAATAAAAGTAACATAATAACGAGAGCCACCAAGAGATGATACCATAGCAGGTCCCCATACATTTGTATGCACAAGCTCTAATTTTCCACTCTTATTTTCTTTCCCAACTCAATATAACTCTCTTATGTTTTCCTTAAACACAATTCTCATAGAATTTTAAATCAACATGCTTCAAACCTGGCAACAAATTTCTTCAGTGAAGAATTTGCATCCCCTTCTCACTCATGTGCCCAAGCCTATGATGCCACAATGTTATATCTTCTCCTTTAGAGGTTAGAGAATTAACAAAATTAGAAATACCATTGAATAAATACAATGTACCAACATTTTCTCCTTTTTCTATTACCACGGATCCTTTTGTGACCTTCCAGGTTTTATCTACGAAATTAATTACACAACCTTCACCTCCCAACTGCCATGTTGAAATCAGGTTTTTCTTCAGATCTGGAACATGCCTTACCTCCTTCAATAGCCATTGATTTCCATTTTGTTGTTTTATGAAAACTGTACCCATTCCAATGATTTTACAGGGTTTATCATCACCTAATCGAACCTGTCCAAAATCTCCTTGAACATAATCATAAAAATGTTTCCTATCAAGTGTGGCATGGAATGAGGCCCCTGAATCTACCACCCAGGCATCAATAATATTTTCTAATGAAAGAATCAAAGTATCTTGCAACACATCACCTGTTACATTCGCTTCATGATTGTTTTCTTGTTGCGCGTCTCCTTCTTTTCCCTTCCAAGACTTGCAGTCTTTCTTCAGGTGTCCTTTCTTCCCACATTTCCACCACACTATCCCTAATCTGGACTTGGATCTACTTTTTCTTGACTTACTACAGTATCCTGGGTTCTTTCCTCTTTCCATTTTTCTTCCCCTAGTCTCTGCAGTCAACGCATTACCTGATGTCTCACCAAAGCTTTTCCGTCGCATTTCCTCGCTAAGGATTGCACTGACAACATCATCAAACTTTAAAGTAATAGATCTAAAGACAGAGTTACTAATGGCCATAACTAAACCATTTCAAATTTCTGGCAATGAGCACAGAAATAACAGAGCCCTAACTTCATCATCAAACGTTACCCCTGCAAAACTTAACTGACTTGTAATTGTATTAAAATCATTTAAATGGTCTACAACAAATCCACTTTCTGACATATTCATATTAAATAAATGCTTCATAAGAAATACCTTATTTGAGGCCGAGGGTTTTTCATATAGTTTCTCCAATTTCGGCATTAAACCCTTTGTTGTCATTTCCTTTGAAATATTAAATTCTACTGACGCTGCTAGGCACAACCGTATTGTTCCAAGTACCTTTTTATCGAAAATATTCCATTTTGTATCAGTCATACTCGTCGGTTTCTATGTCTTTCCACTCAATGGTAGGTACAAATCTCTCTAATATAGATAATCTTCCATCTGCATCTTCCACAGTTGGTAGTTTTGGACATTGAATTTTTCGACCCTAAACCTACTATCTTCTACTATTGCTCCCACTCGAATCAGGAACCCTTCTCTCTCCTATGAGTTTATCAGCCAAATAGACCTTCGGCTCTGATACTAGTTGTTAGAAAATTATATATTACAAAGCAATGGAACACTTAAAATATTGCAGAAATATAAACACAGAAAATGCATAAAACAAGAGAGACACAGATATACGGATTTCACCCAGTTTGGGCTACGTCCATGGAGAAATAGCCAATCATTATTTTATTATATTATCTATCAAACTAAAGAGATACAACCTATAGCAAATCTGCTGTAACACCCTCTTCACTCTCAATCTCCTCTCTTTTCCTCACTCAGAATACAAATATACATAGACGCAATAAAAACCCCTCATATATAGTGAGGGGTTGTCTTCTAGGGCAAAAAACCCTAAATTAAATATAACCTCTACCGTCAGATCTCTACCTAATGAACGACCCATATTGACTATGAAATTACAACATTTTACAAGGAAAATTTACATCTATTCTTAGCTTTGGGAGAGCTGCCCCTAATCCCCCCGCCAGGGCGGGGGGCCTCCCAAAAGGTTGTAGTCATCGCCCCCCACCCCCCCAGACCCCCCCTGCAGCGAATATTTTACAGGCGGCGTTGCCGCCCCATTTTGAACTGGGGTCCAATGTGACGATACCTTTGAATACAAAAGATAATCAGGCTCCACACCCAACACAATATAGCTTATCATATGTAGACAGATGAATAGACAGATAGGGTTAATAGTATTCTGGAGGAAATGTTGAGGATGTATGTTATGCATTAATAGAGTAAGTGGGAAGAGTATCTTCCACTGGTTGAGTTTGCATACAATAATGGGTATCAAGAATCGCTGAGGATGAGTCCATTTTAGGCACTTTATGGGTGGAGTTGTAATAATCCCATAAGAAGAGCTGATCCATTAAATATGATATTGATCAGACTGGACATGTTGGCAGAGATGGAATATGAAATATAGGTTATCAAGAAGAATCTAAAGGTAGCACAAGACAAGCAGAAGAGTTATACAGACCAGCAAAGGGTGTTTAAGGAGTTTCAAGTTGGGGAGCATGTGTAATTGTGCATCAAGCTCAGGAGGAGCTCCTTGAGGATTGGATCATGTGCCAAGTCGGCACATCAATATTGTAGGCCTTTCGAGATCCTTGAGAGGATTGGACCAGTCACCTACAAACTTGTGTTTCCTCTGACAGTGAAATTCCATGATGTTTTCCATGTTTCATTGAATAAAAGATATGTGAATGATGTTGAGCATGTGATTGACTAGTATATTTTAGGTCGATCTAGAAGGAGAATTTCAGCCAGAACCTCAGTGCATATTGCAGTGGAAATAGATCATGCTTCATAACAAAGCAATAAAGCAAGTTAAAGTGCAATGGAAACACTTTTGGTCCGATGAAGCTACATGGAAAATGGCTAATTAGATGCGGCCTTTGTATCCTTCATTTTTTTTTCTAATTGAGGCAAAGGAGTTTTGGTATATGTACATATCTATGTATGGTTGTTATTGTTAATACCATAATGAATTATGTTATAAAGCTAAAATAAGTGGTATGATTGTAATATTTTCATGTTTTTCATGTTGTTTTGTCATTTCAGCAGGTTGTTATTATAACTATTGTATAGAGCTATGTTATAAAGCTCCATAGTTAGTATGTTTTGGTTTCAATGGTTTTGTTGGTCATAGGTGTCATAATACACCGAGGATGGTGTTCCCCTAAGGGGGAGGGGTTTTTAAAAGCCCCGAGTTAAAATTTCATGTAATAAAGTTCATAAAAACAAAAAATAAGACCAAGGCCCCATGTGACACTTATTCCAAGTTGAATTTTTGGAAACACATCCTAGTGGGTGTCACTTTTAGTTTATTATGGCTAAGGAAATTGGCAAAGGCATTGGAAAAGGAAAAGAGGCATTAATCGTATTTATTTATGAAAATAAATGAAAATGGGAGGAAAGGGAGATGAAGGATCATAGATTTGCATGAGAGGAAAATTGAAGGAAAAAATAAGGAAAATGAAGAAAATAGAGGCCTTAATGATAAAAAATATTTTGAGGATCAATTCATGGCTCTTGCCAGTTCAGTTTTGGAGCTCTCTCTATTCTCTCATACTATTGCACACCTAGAACACTCTTGGAGAACATTATCATTAGAGAAAGGAAGGATGAGGAAAGCAAAGGACAAGCAAGGAAGGTTGGATCAAGCAGCTTCAGCAGGAAGACTTGCAGCTAATAAATTTAATGTATGAATTCGTAGCTAGTTTTTGAATTCATGGTACATGAATTTGTGTATTTGGTTCTCTTGTTGTCATTGGCATGGTTTTGTTGGGTGTGACAGTGGTTTCATCCTTGCCTTTTTATTTCCAGATAACCATGGTGTTATGGGATTCTTTTATTTGGTTGAGCTTTGGATTGTCAAAAGGTTTTGTAACTGGGTGAGGTGGTCTCAGGAAAATTCCCAAGGGTTGGGAGTGGAGGTGGTTTAATCTTCGAGAAGCCCTCAATAGGTGGGTGGAGATAGTAAAATTCCTTAAGGTAATGGTGAAGAAATTCTACGGTATCCAAACTTGGTTTGGGCTTCGTGATCTCTTGACCGGTTTCGTTGGGATCGTGGTAGTCTGAGGGTGAAGGTGGTTTAATCCCTGGGAGGCATTGGTTATTTATGTCTTGAGTTCCAACATTCATGCTTGGAATATGGCAAGGGGGTGATTAATTGAAAGAAATATTTAGCTTAACTCAATCTATGGTCAAATGGTACATGGAATTCCCTAACTATGGTTGGCTTTTGCATGTAACACCCTCCTCCCACATCCGCAAAAGTAATCATGCCAACCGGGGTAAACAGGAGATGAGAGGCTGCTATGATCAGATTCGACCTCCTAGGTGACCTTAAGGAAGTGGGATCGATAAAACATCACACACATTCATCCAACATCATCAACAGAACCCTCATGAGACAAGTCAGCCACTCAGATAGCTTGTCCCTGGATCCCACTGGTGTTTTGGACCTCTTAAGCCATAGTCTCTCTCATGCTATAGGAAAGGAAGCGACCAAAGACCTAAATTCGCTCTCATAGGCCTACATGCCAATGACTATGGACCAAAATTGCTAGTTCTATGCTAGCAACCTTGCGATTTAAGCCACTTTTTCAAGCCTAGAGCACAAGCCACTACCCAGAATTGAATGAAAGCTTGAAATCAGGAAAGGTACAGGGAAACAATGGAGCAAAAGACATAAACTCAACAAGACCTTAACCAGACCCCTACTAGCCATGACAGGCATCTCGTCAAACATATCATTGACATGTAGCCTACAACTATGAACAACGGAATTAAGTGTAGGGATCTCATATTTATCTAAGAATTGTTATAAACCATTGTTCCCTCATGTCATTTGTTTCATATTCGTCTATTAGGTCATAGACACATTATCCATTCATATACAAGTAAAAACATGCTGAGAGAAATACATAGTTTTTGTCATAAAATGTGAATATAACCAACATAATAGGAGCATAATTACAATAAACATATCAGCCACCAAAATCCATATATACATCAGTACATTTACACATGAAAATCAAGGAAATGAATTTCTCATTAATGAATACAATGAACCAACCTGAGATGGGACTACCACGTTCCACTTGACCATAGATTGGCTAAGCCAAGTTTCTCTTTAGCTAATCACCCCCATGCCATATTCCAAGCATGAATGTGGGACTCATAGAACACATCAAAAACACTAATCATTGTAGATGCCATCCGAGTTCTCCACCTACATCGTGAGGAATTTGAGTGCCTCCTAGTCTCTCAAGCTTTATCGAGCATCTGTAGTCCAATCCAGGGATCACTAGGCCATACACCAAGACATAATCTCTAGGCTTTACCATGCATTCCATCCCGAAATCACTAGGCCCAACGGAGGGAAAATCCACATCTTGGCTTTACCATATATCCCGCCATTCACCGACAAGGATTCCCCACTGACACACACAATATGGTTTTATTGCAACCAACAGTTTGATTCAGAGGTTACTTTTCCAGTGGATTCGTGCATCCTTAGTCTGGTTCAGGGACCACTACACCATGTTTTGTCAATTTGGAGATCCACCCCACTCAGCTTCAAACCTAATCTGGCCATCCCACATAAACCGAATGGGAGAACCCATCTCATCAAAGCTATTAAGAAATGGCAAGGCTAGGCTGAAAATACTGTCACACCTGGGAAAACCCATGCCATGGTAGAAAACAAACACATGCAATCCCATGCATGCCAAATATAGCAATAAAAATACACATGCAATTCAATACCTGCAATGAAGCTTGTTGCAGCTGCTTGATCATGCCTTTCCCTACTTGATCTTTTCTTTCTCTTACCTTATTTTCCTTTCTTGCTCCAATGCCAAAATGATCCAAGAAAACTCTAAGTGTCCAAGAGTATGAGAGAGAGAGAGAATAATGAAGGAACTACAAAGCTAAACTAACAAAAGGTTACCAACTGATCCTCAGAAGCCTTTTTATGAATGATGCCTTTATTTTCTTCATTGTCCATTAATTCCCTTCATTTTCCTTCTCACATGCAACTTGTGACCTTTCACCTCCTTTTTCTCCTAATTTCCATTATTTTCATAAATAATTGTGCCAAAAATGTCACTTTTCCTTCCCAAATCCTTAGTCATTTCCTTTTCCAATTTCCTTAGCCATAAACAACCAAATGAACACCCCCTAGGATTCTTTCCCAACGTTCAGCTTGGAATAAGTGTCCCATTCATCTGTGGTTATTGTTTTTAACTTTTATTACATGAAATTGTCACCAGGGCTGTTACAAAACCCTCCCCCTTGGGGGACACCATCCTCTGTGCTCAATCACTCATATACCTCATCAACCTATTAAAAGAAGACATATTTCTTATGGAGATTTATAACATAGCTCGATGCAATATTTACAATGAAAGATCTGCTCAAGAGAATAACCTCATGACAACATGACAACATACCACATAATGGAGCTTCATATCACAACTCATTACGGTATTTACAATGATCATCATGTTAAGTGCCAACCCACATGAAATCATAACATCATGATAGCATAACCACATGATAGCATAATAACATGATAACATAACCACAATGACATGACCCCCATACCACGTAGTGGAGCTTTATAAGATAACTCATTACGGTATTTACATCCATACAAATGGGTACATATAGTAACATCACCATAAATATAGATACCAAAACATATGCCAAATCATATACCAAAACATATATCAAACATATACTAGTTATCATATCTAAGCACATATCAAAACATCATATAGCATATATCAAACCATTATAAAGCATATATCGAACCACCATAAAGCATATACCAACCCACCATAAGAAAATACCAAACCACCATAAGCAAATACCAAACCACCATAAGAAAATTCCAAACCACCATATCAATTTTCTTTGCCTCAACCGAAAAACAAGGAAGGATACATGGCCCACATCTAATCCCCCATCTGCCATGTAGCTTCATCGGGCCCAAAGTGCTTCCATTGCACTTTAACTTGCTCGATTCTAGAGCATCAACACCTTTTTTTGCGATATACACTGACACTCCAGTTGTAATTCTCCATCTAGTTCTACCTACAATACAGACCATTCAATTATGTGATCAACATCCTTAACATACTTCTTAAGCAAAGATACTTGGAAAACATCATGGACTTTCACTATCAGAGGTAGTGCAAGTTGATAGGCTACTGGTCCAATCCTCTCAATGATATTGAAGGGTCCACAAAACCATGGTGCCAGCTTGGCACATGATCCAATTCACAAGGATTTGTTCTTTGATTTGATGCACAAGTACACCAATTCCCCAACCCAGAACTCCTTGAACAACTTGTTCCTATCTGCATAACTCTTCTACCTATCCTGTGTTGCCCTGAGATTCTTCTTGATCACCTGCATCTCTTGTTCTATGTCTACCAACACATCTGGTCCAATCAATACTCTTCTAACTAGATCACTCCAACTGATGGGAGTGTTACAACTTGTTTAAGCCTTGAAAATTATTGCTAAACATGGGGGAAAACCACCTGATCCGGACCTTGGTTGGCAGCCCCTTTTCCGTTTGGCGTAGTGGCTTCGACTGGGGATAATGGGACTAGTTTCCGAAAAAGATATTTCTATGTGTTGATGGGGTGATATATGATGTAACGAGGGGATGATTAAGCTAAGTGTAATCTAATCTAAATTATTTGAACACATGCATATATCCTAGTTTAAACACTAGTAAACTATAACTATGCCCAGGAATAAATTGAATTATGTGATCTATAATAATGTCCTATAGGAATTGGTAATAAATATCATTCAACTGCAATAAGAAGTGAAAAAAATTAATGATAATCGTTTTGGATAAATAGTTAGCCAAAACAATTGTGAAAGATATATCACATATAGACTCATTCATATATTCAGCAGAAAATTAAAGCCAACACCATACAAAAGTGCAATAATGCTAACCAAAATTCAAACTTTCATACATAAAACAATTAAAGAAAAGTTATTGCATGATACATAAATAAAACAGAACCACAAGATAAAAGTACCATATATGATAAGTTATGCTCATGTGTTTCAACAATATCGACCTAATTCGAATCAATCCAACATCATCTAAGAGTGCAAAAGTACAATTTCAGTAGAACATGCCAGATATAAAAGAAAATAGATCATGTTCCATTCATTTCACTAGAACCTCCTCAAAGGTACATAAGTTCATGTTTTGAAGAATGTTTCTGATAAAAATTTTGGACCTCTCTCTAAATGCATGAGAGGGGTTTAAATACTAAAAATATAGATCCTAAAATAGATTATTACAAAAATATCTCAGGAGGTTTAAACGACCTGCCTCATATTATGCTAAATAAAACTAAAATAAAAATAAAACAAAGTGACTAACTCCTTTGCATTTGATCCTTAAGATCGCAGATATCTGTCATTGGTTTGAGTTGTGTCGGTTGGCCTACCTCATATTATGTTAAATAAAACTAAAATACAAATAAAACAAAGTGACTAACTCCTTTGCATTTGATCCTTAAGATTGCAGATATCTGTCATTGGTTTGAGTTGTATCAGTTGGCCAATCCCAGATTTCAACTGATCAGTAAATATAGCATCCATCGGTGTTGGCACCACTTTTTCTGTGGAGGTAGTTAGGCATCACAAGGTTGTCCATTGGCTATATGGTTTGACTAAGAATTTCCAGTATGCTTCCCAGTTCAACTTGCTCATTTGCCTTATCACCTCCTCCCTTTTCTTTGTTGCTTGTCTCCATTCTTGCTTTAGTTGATTAGCGTTTGGAAGAAATCTTGGTATAGATTCTACAACCAGGTTGGCGCCATGTAGATTTTCATTAATGGCTTCAATGATGTTGTTTTTGCTACTGTAGCGATCGTTGTTGCCCTTTTTGCTTTCTTGAGCCGAGAATCCCAGTCTGCAAACAGAATTTATTTATGTGATTCCTCCAGTTTTGGAAAATCAACCTTTCTCCCATCTTCTAATTCTTACCAAGTGATAAAGTTAGAAATCCTTTTATGGACTTCGTCATACTAAGCCTCATGTCAATGACTTGGCTTGTTATCTTATCATTGATCTCGCAATAAGGATTTATTTATGAGATTTTGGTGAGCACCAATATTGCAACAATAATGTTGCAACTCCTGGGCTGTCTGGTAGTTTGTAACAAACTTGGAAGCGTCGGTGTTGTATGCACAAGTACTAGTTCTCATTGTAGGTTGTCACTTGGTTAGTCGGCGCAAGATAACTAGGAGCTTAAGCCAACTTATATGGCTTCTAGAAGAAGCTCTATATGCGATGAAAGAAAAGAAAGATTACTCTACAAATGTTATTCTAACTGCAAAATGAGAAAGACTAAAATGTAAAGCAAACCTAGTAAACCCTAATTAACCAACTAATTCTACTTTTACATAAAGCACTATGAAAACCATGAAATGAATGCCATTACCTACTCAAGGAAGTAAACAACATCTAACTCTGTTATTTCTAGAAGTAAATAAGAAAAAAACATATTTTTGGATTTTTATGTATTTTATGTGAATTTGACATGCATGTAATTTATTGTGTGTGAGTGTGGCAGCGAATAGGTGGCGTTGAAGGGTGGTTTTGGAACTTGAGAGAATGTAGGATGGTGTGGATGTATCCTAGGAGGTCTCAGGTGGATTTCTGGAAGATTTTCCCCACACTTGACCTTCAAAAGAAAGCCTACAAGAAAATCTACAGGAGGACACAGGAAATCTACAGGAGGAAAACAGGGAAACTACAGGAGGCCTACAGGAGGAGGCCTAGAGTATTTTTCACTGTTTTGAGGATGTGAGAGTGGGTGAAAAAGGTGGATGAATGTTGAAATGAGGTGTTAGGGCACCTAAGGTCTACCATGAATCACTAGGAGAGAGAAAGATGATTGGGTTTGCTCAAGGAGAGAGGAAGTAGTTCTATGGAAAAATGCAGGAAACTAGGGTAGAATTGAGGCGAGATTTGGGAGACCTATAGGGAATGGATTAGATGGAGGGTGTGATTGTTGATAAGATGGCCTACTACTGGAAGAGATCTGCTGCATAGAAACTGATAATCAACCAAAGAAATCAAGCAACAAGTGAAATGAATGCATTTAGGAAAAACAAAGTTTTGCATAAAAATGGTCTAAAATATGATTTCTGAAGGGAAATGATGATAAATTTTGTAGGAAAGGAAAGCATGAGAGAAGAATATTTCAAATCAGGAAGTGAGCATGATGGAGAAGACCTAAAGCAAAGCAAAGCTGGACTATTAAAATGCTGCAAACACTAGAAGTCCTATGAAGGAGGAAAATCTGTGTTTTTGGGGCAGAAAGAGAGTCTTTGCCTCAAATCATGGTCTCAGAGGGAGGAAGAGAGGCCAAGACACTGTTTCTAGCCTTTTGAATCTTCTCTTTATCACTGCTTAACCTACTACAAAAAGCACAAATGGAAGAAAACTACTAAATAATCAAAAGCAACCTATTCTTAACCATAAGAGAAATACATCTAACAAGAAACTAATCTACAAACTGAAACAAGGCATACAAATAAAAGTAAAGAGGAGCTTGGATACTTGGATTGGGCCCTAACCCAAGAGCTTAAGCCCTCTGAGGTAACTCAGTGCTAGCTCAAAAAGGATTCCATCTTTATTTTCAAAACAATAGCAAGATTACATGAAATTGTAACAAAAATAGTAAGCTCGAAATTTGAGCAGAGTTTACATAAGAAAAAAACCAACCCTAGTGAGACCCTAGGCCTTTCTACTTATACAAATGAAGCTACCAATAGTTTCCTTAAAATAAAGGAGGCTTGGCTCCCAAAAATCGAGATAATCATCAATCATCCTCCACTTGCTCGGTTGCCTTCTAGTGCATGATTTAGCTGCTTGTACTCCAAGCTAAATGAAGGGGAATTCGAAGTGAGGAGTAATAAATGAGGGGGATTCCCTCCTATAAGTCCTCTCCTCTATCCACTTCGAGTTATTTCTACCATTTTTCCACTGGATCGTTGATTTTGACCTCAAAATCCATCAATAATCTGCATTAAATACATGTTAGACCACATGGCACAATAACTAATTCAACTCACTCTATAAGCATAAATATAATCCGAAAATCATACAATAAGCCAAGAGAATGGTTGATTTTACTAGGTTAGGAGGTAAAATGAGCTCATATAACTACCCATTTATGAGGCTCATCAGATTTTCTGGCACAGAACTTCCTTTTTTGTTGCATTAGTTGGGCATTAAGGACGAGTGCTTCTTTTATGAATTGATCGATTTGTAGATTGTCTTTATACTTCACTGTCATAGCTTGAATATGTGCATCCTTTTCTACTAGGTTGGCTTGATTTTGTATTTGAATATGTTCAAACTCCTTCTATATTTTGTCTATTTAAACTCTGCCTTTTGGTTAGATTTTTCTTGATATAATTGTTGTTCCAACAACAATATCTTTTGTTCCTTTTCTCTTAGCAACATTTGAACCTCTATTTCTTTATCAATATTTTTTGTAGCATAAGCTCCAGAAAATTGTGATAGCCTCATAAGGTTCTTAGATGGGTCCATGGGCGAATCTTTCCAAACAATGTCCATTGGTTCATTGTCGAGAGTAGTAGTAGCTACAACATCTAAATTTCTTTTCATCCTCTACCTTTTGATGACAACTTTATGGGTAGGGCTATAAAAGACATCTAATAGGGGAATTTCCTTAATTCCCAAAACAATTTCAGAATTGGGGGTGGCAAGAATGAGATCCACATCCTGAGTTCCTACAGTTTTCTCCACTATAATTTCTTGACTTGATTTGTGTTGTGGAGTCTATATCTCATATGTCTATTCCTCTATATGGATCTTATGATTAAAATGCTCCCATTCTTTTTCTAAAGCAACATTTGGGGGTTTCGCCAACTGAGTGGAAGTAGAGGTAAGTTCAACATCTTTCTTTGTTGAGGTTTGTTCGGTTGCTTTTTCTATGGTTCCAGCTATGCCCCTTTCAGACTCTCTGTTTTTATTGCCCCCATTTTGAGATTGTAGCTATCAGTGCTCTGACTCATGAGTAGATTTTTCCTAGGATTCTGCTTCAGAATTTTCTTTGGAATTTTCTTTGGAGATTTCATCTAATGTTACACTAGAATTTGGCTCCCTTATTGGTTCAATCTGTAGCAGGTCCAATGGGACCTGTAATAATCTCCTTTCCCTATAGTCATGGAAGATTTCAAGATCGTCTGCGCCAAAAATTAGTGATGCCATATGCGTCACTTCTGAAAACATCTCTTTTTGTAGGGAGAGGTCATCGAAGACATATTCCTCATGGATGAATAGTTTCACTTTCACCATAGTATTGAAGTCTTTGGTGATGCCATTTGGGTCATACTATCTTCCTGGGAATGTAGCCAATTTGGATATTTCATAATATTTTCTTCCTTGCATGCATGTCCGAAATCATGTAATGCAAACACACCACATTACAACTGAAATTTAGGCCAAATGGCCTTTTTTTGTTCCTTCAATCCTTTGCTCAGCCCACCTTCCCCTATTGTTTGGCAGGCTATCTCCCTGGCCATTAACTTATCGGGGACACAATATGGGAGGACATGCGGTGAAGTAATGCTCTTGAATACTCTGATATATGTAAATCTCTCCTCCCCAAACCATCTAGCTACAGGTAGGATATCTACTTCAGCTTCTCTAGAAAATCTAGGGGAATTCCTGTTGTAGACTTGTTTATGAATAGGTATCATAACTCCTTGAAAAATTCTATAAAAATGGGGGTGAAAATGGGATTCCCACATACTCTTATGATATATATCAATAGGAAGCAGGTCTTGGACAGTCCACTTCCATCCCATGATATGAAAATTGGAACCAAAACAAATAGTGTCCATTATATAGGAACTCATGAAAAATGGAGGGCAAACCCTAGAAGAGATAATCCTCTTTCTCCTATACTCCATTATGGATTTAACCAAATTATTAGACAAAATTTGGGCCCAATTCATTATTGTTGCATTTACGACTGCATGTATTAATGGTAGCCATTCTAGGGAAAATTTAGTACTATCGGGGTTTCCAAACATTCTACATAGCATGGCTGCTACTAAACTATGAGGGGGAGAGATATATGTTATTATACATACCCGTCTTATCCTTTTTTATCTTGCCTTCATTTTTAGTCCAGGCTCATGTGACGTCTGGTGGAGGAATTGTTTATTGTAGAGATTTTGTGGCTCTGGTAGATTGTACATAAGCTGTCGACTATCCAATGTTAGGCCCCTATACTACTAGTGTAACCCCTTATTGTTATTAGTACAACCCCTTTATTATATTTATGTACCCATGTAGTGCCCATATTGTTACTATTGTGCCCCATAGAAGCCCACTACTGTTATTATTATGCCCTTACATTATTATTGTTATGTCAGCTCGGATTATATTATGACCCCTTAGTCTCCTATATATAGAAAGGAGGTATTTTTGTTTGTATCATCCAAGAATTGTTCATTTGTGTAATGTAAAGGAGGTTGCCCCCTCGAAGAGGCTTATTTCTAAGGTGTTCATCTATATTTTCTATCTTTTTGTGAGCTGGTTTCATAACATCCATTGAAAAGGATCCCATAACCTCCTACCTGCTATTCTTGAATTCTCTACCCAAGATTTCCACTTGATCGATTATCCACTTAACCATATCTGTATATGGAATTATCTTCGGCCTCGTGGCTATGTGGTGTAGATATGAGAGCGTGTTGTTTTGAAGAAGGAGGAAATATGACCATCGGATGTGGCCTTTGTTACCAGAGGTCTTGGTTTATCTTCTTCTAATAAATCATACATGGCCTCCCATGTTTAGATTCCTTTGTCTTTGTTGCATGTAGTGTCAGAGAACAGAGGGATCATTTCTAATTTTTCAGATGCAGTTTCCTTTCCCCTCTTTTCCATTGCTCCCAACAACTCTAGTTTTGGATTGTTCTTGAAAATGGATCGAAGCAAAAGCTATTGCATATACACAAGCAAAAATGAACATAAGAATGAATGATACATATGACTTTGAAAAGGTGACAAGAAAGGAGTTTTTATTAAACGCGAGTGAGAAGATATTGTATCACGTTGAATAGCTTTTCAAACGTAAATTCCATTAACCCATACTAACTGCACACTAATGTTTCCTTATCCATAGCTTTATTGCTCATTAACATTTTGCATCGTAAGTGAGGAAACAAAATTATTAGGGTGGCTAGGTTTTTATCTGTGAAAATGCCAATTTTGCGATTTGTGATACAATATCACAGATGGCATTATCACATTTCGTGTGTGCGCTTTCCCATTCCTTTGGTTTTTGAAAAATTCAATATGTGGGCCATTCTTTATTAGTTTTCAAAGCATAACTTATTTTATAAGGTTTTCTTTGTAAAGCCTTTCTTTTTCATGCAGTGGACTTGAGTGTTTTTATAGCATAATGGGCAATCGGGTCTAGGGCCCCATCGCATTTCGCAATATCGCAGGGTTGATAAGTTTTCGGATCTTTCTTAAGGGTTTCCAATGTGATGCGATAAGAGTGAACACATCATTGCAATATTGCATATCGCATGGTTAAAGATACTTTGTGAAGGTGCTCTCTTTGCAAGTGGTGATATGCGATGTGGGCCTTACTTTAATAAGAAACATTTTTAGGACTTAGTTTAAAATGAAAAGTCTAATAGTTCCAAGGTTAAGCATGGTAATCCCTTTTTATTTCTTTTCTGCAAGTTTTGGTCATTAACAGGTCTTTTGACACGCTTGATCATGCGATATGCAAAAAGGAAAGCAGTTTCTAGCTTTTCAAAAGGTTTCATCTTGATATCTTGCTTTATTCCAAAAAATAACAAGAAAATGTTTAAATGTAAAATTTATTTTTTGGAATGAATTTTTAAGGGTCCCCATTTATTAATAGAATATTAGCTATTATGTTAATAAATGGGGGGGTTGTTGAATAGCACAACAATTGGCGATTTGCTGGAAGAACTAGCTATCGCTGATAGTTTTTTGAAATTTCTAAAAACTTCCAAAATAAACGTAGTTTAGAAAAATGAAGATACACAAAATATAAGATAAGTAACATTACTTTGAATCATAAAAACATCTACCTAATTACCATTCTTTTGATCATTCTTTTCAATATTAAAGTTTCTTTGTCTACATTAGTCATTACTTGGTTTTAAAGATAAAAACAGAGGGACTCTCACAAATCAGCTTTTACGTGTACTCAATTGTCATAGGTAGAGCCTCTACTGCCAGCATTGGTCCATAGCCTCAGCAAGGTTACCTTTCAACCAAAAATGATTCAGTATCCCATCTAGATAAGAATGAAACCCTTAAAGATAATTTCAGGTTTATATACTTGTTTTTCTAAACAATTCTGTAGGTTTTAACCCCATATAGAAATTACATGCATACGAATTCTAAAACACAGAAAATAAACAATGCGAGAGCATAACACATAAAACACATATACACAGAGATTTTCCCCTGGATCCCACAACCAAGACTACCAGCTTGATTTTTCATTATGTTCCTTTCAATTTTACAATACATGTTTATACATGCCAAAGCATCCAATACCATGGACTGAAAACCATTGCGTCCAAAAAACATGTGCGATAATCATGCACAAAGCCATAGGTGGGTCCACCCAACCTAACATAGGGTCCAAAACCAAAATTTTCCGGGGCATTGTCCCAGACCCCATAAAGTGGGGTTACGAGTGCCCTTCAACCCCCTTGTTAACTACGTGGAAAGAATATAACACAACCCAACATTCTCCCACTTGTTGTTTTCTTTCCACAGGGGGCCACAAGAGAGCTTAGTCATTTTTCCAGCCCTG
>APFE030179630.1:2495-31023 GCA_000404065.3 Pinus taeda
TATAATTATATTAATTTTGAACACAATTTTGAGATATGATTTTTTTTTATTAAATTTCTACTCGTTCCAATTAAATGATATTTATCATTTGCTTTAGCCGATTATTTTTAGTTAAATAATGATATCGAGGGCGTTTGATATGTTTTTTTTATCAATTAACATTGGTTAACTTTATCCATTTCTTATAGTTTATTATATTTTTTAACTATTTGTATGGGTATGTATTACAAGTTTAGTATTAATGACTTTTGTTGATAGTAACTTTTTAATTGCTATATGTATAGAGGAATGTAATTTACTATTAATGGTTTAAGAAGCATGATGTATTTAGATTTATGGATTTTATTGGTGGAAGTTTATATAAAGATGTAGGTATAAAGTGCATGTAGGTATAAAGTTAGTAACTTATTTAGATATATTTTATTATAAAAGTATTTTTTACATTATTATACAAAGCATATTTTTAAGACATTTTGTTGAAGGTTTTTTATTTCAACTTAAGGTGGATGAGGATTTATTGATTTTTATTTTTTATTTTTTTAACTGACAAGATAGATTGATTCCTAGGGGGATATGCTCAACATATGAGCATCCTTCGGAATGTTTATCAACTACTGTAGTGTGTTACAGAGTTTGTTAGGTTGCATTGAATTTTAATAAATTAAAAAACATAGGTTTGTGACACTTGGCTCCTTGCCCACCAATTTCCTAGGGATTTGAGATTATTCCAATTCTAAAAGGGTCATATTCTAATACTTGGAGTAATGCTTACATTAGTATATAAGTACGATTGAGTCAGAGTAATGCCTACATTAGTATATAAGTAGGATTGAGTTGTTGGTTGTTCCAGTTTTGTTGAGAGATTTTTTCAACAATATTCTCTTTCTTTGGAATCTATTGGATCTCATCAGCAATATTTATGCAGCTTGTAATTTGGCTTTGTCTGAAATATATGAATTTTTTTGAGGGAATCTATCTACCATGTTTTTTCCTCCATTTTTTTAATTGGTATCAAAGCTTGTATGGGCTTGAATCCCTTATGGGAGGGCCTAGGGAGATGGAAAACATGTAAGGACTAATACTAGGTACATAAGTAGAATTAGATTAATGTATGTGTTTATTGTTCAATTGTAGCTATGCATGAAATTGTTGTGGAAATAGTCATGTATGCAGAGTGTATGCTAGTGCATAGTTGTCTGCATTTGCCAGTGGAAAAATGCTAGAGGAAATCAAACGATTGATTCAATGATTGAGCGGGAAATGGCGTGTGAATTGGTAGTGGTGTAGATAAACACATATATCATAGATGCGAGAGATTTTCGGTTTAACCATGGATCAAAGGACCCATTGTACAAATGTTAAGCTCCTTTTACGTTTTCCCAACTGTTGCCTATAATTACGGAAGTAAACTGCAGTCATTTCCTTCAGTCATGGGAAACCAACTGTAGTCATTTCCCAAAATTACGGAAATTAGCTGCAGTTAATTAATTTCTTATTGGGAGCTCCTGGAGTGGTCCATTACTCCCTCTACAGTTCTCTACCATGATCTGTGGAACACTTGACACATAGCCAATAGAATGTTTATGGAAGCTTGGCTATAAATACTTCTGTTTGGTCCCCAAGCTCACTAACTCAGTCCCCTTCAGTTTTACACCATCAAGTTAGAGTGAGAAGAGCTTGGAAGTGCCAAGAGGAAGAGAGATTTTGGGTGTTTTTTGTTTGCAAAGCTGGTTTTACCTCTTGCGCGGTCAGTGGAGCTTTGTATTTTTTGCTGCTCTATTTTACGGGATGCACCTGTTGTTATTCATGTTTTACAAAAGGAAGTTGCATGCCAAATTCAACTTGAGTGGAAATCCTTCTGGAGTCTGCCTTGTTCATTGTTGTTGTGAATCGTGTGCTCTACACCAGGAATACAAAGAACTAAAGGACAGAGGATTAAATCCCAATCTCTGTGTACTCACTTTTTAGAAAACAAGGCTCTGCTAGAGCTGGCCTCTCCTTCTAATGAAGTCAAATATGTTTGCTGTGATTATTAACAATTCTGTTTCAAATTGTTGATTTGCTATTTATAGACCAGCTACATGATCGCACAAAGCATTTCACTAGACTAGCAATTTTATTTAATATTTTCCTAGCCCTCACAGTTTGCAGGTTAGAAACTGTAGAATTTTTCAGAAAGAAGAAACAGTATTCAGAAACAGTGTGTCGAGTGCAAACAAATTTAAGGAAAGGCTTTTGCTAGCAATTTTGGAGAGCAAAAGCCCGTCATTTTCTCATCTGCGTAGAAAAGGAAAGGAGAGAGGCCTACAGTTGCATTGGACATTTACATGCATTCTTGCTTTTATTGAGCAAGCATCAATGGTCAGAGATATGTTTTCTTGAGCATTAAAGTTTATTCCGCATTAAAGTTCATATTTAACATTGTTAAAGTTTTTAATTCTTTTTAAGCGTTTATTTCGCATTAAGTGTTTATAGATATGTTATGTTTGGCTAAATGCCATATTTTGAGGATTTTCTGAATTAAGGAATTTATTTGGAAATATGTCTAATTTTTGCTCAATTTTTATGCATATAATATTTATTTGGTTATATTTACTTGGATAATTGTTGTGCAAATTTATTAATTAAGCTTATATTAAATTTACATGAATTGATTAATTTCTGCTCTAATTAATACATGTTGTTTTGGATGAGTATACTCGCTGAATGTTATGCATAAATATTATACTTTTATTTATACAATTTCTAATTATTCTCGTATCAAGTTATTTTATGCATAAAAGAAATAATTTGTAAGTGATCCATATAATTTTTAATTGATTAGAGAATAGTCACAACATCTCTAATTAAATAATATTATATGTTATGATTGATTAGGATCACATAAAGAATATTTACACATTAATTGTAATTAATCATACTAGATACAATAAAAAATTTCCCACAGGAATTTTTATTATATTTAGATATTTAATTATGATAAAATATCAAAATATTCATAACTTACACACAAGAATTATGAATTAGCAGATTTATCATAAATTTCAAATCTAAGATAGAATTTATATCGAAATATAATCATAATATACCCTTTAGAATTATGAATTAAGTGAATAATTTGATAAATTTTATCATAAAGAATAATTGAATCTGCTTGAATTGAAAATTTAGCCCACAGGCAATTTTTATGTCATTAGATTCAATTTTAAGCATGATTTACATTGGTAAAGCATTAAACTTTATTTTTTAGGTCTCAATTTTTTAACATAAGCATGTGATATTTAATTTTATGCAATTGTACAACCTGCGAATTTCTTTGAAATTCATTGTGATATCCCTAAACTTAAGGGAGAGAACTATAAGGTCTGAAAGGAGAGAATTCTCCTTCATTTGGTGTGGATGGACATAGACTATGCTATTAGGAAAGATGAACCACTGACACTCACTAATACCAACACTACAATAGACATCACGCTTTATGAATGATGGGAACGATCTAATCGCCTAAGCATGATGTTCATTAAGACTAAAATTTCAGCTCGTATTTGTGGTTCTATTGATTAGCATGAAAAGGTCCGAGACTCGTCGAAAGCCATTGATGATCAATTCGTCACTTCAAAAAAGGCACTAGAAAGCACCCTAATCATGAATTTCTCATCACTAAGGCTCACCAGTATGAAAGGTGTGCACAAGCACATCATACAAATGAGGGACACTATGGCTCAATCGAAGAAACTCAAGATTGAAATATCGGAGTCCTTCTTAGTGCACTACATTTTTAACACCCTTCCACACCAATACGGACCCTTCAAAATCTCATACAACACACATAAGGATAAATAGTCAATTAATGAACTCATGACCATGTGTGTTCAAGAGGAAGAGAGAGTGGTGATGGAACTGGGAGAAAGTGCAATGCTGGTAACGCGTGGAAAGGGAAAATATCAAGCCAATCGGAAAGGGAAAGGTAAAGTACCTCCCTAGGCCGATATCAAGAAGGATTCCAAGTGTTTCTTCTATAAAAAGAAGGGACACATGAAGAAGGAATGTGTGAAATTTCAGAAATGGCTTGCGGACAAAGGTAATCCAATCTCATTTGTTTGCTATGAATCTAATATGGTTAATGTAAATATTAACACCTGGTGGATTGATTCTGGATCAAAAATTCACATTTTGAATTCCTTGCAGGGTTTGCAAAACCTAAGGAAGCTAATGGGAAGTGAGCAAATCATCTTATCAAGAAACAAGATGGGCTCGCATGTGGAAGCTATAGGAACATGCTATTTAACTTTATGTAGTGGCTTTGTTTTAGAATTAGAAAAGACCTTTTATGTTACAAGTTTTTTAGAAACTTGATTTTAGTTTCAAGGCTTGTACCTTTTGGATATTCCTTTAAATTTTTAGAAACATCTTTCAGTTTATTTTATAAATCTGATTGTGTTGGGAATGGTATTTTGTCTAATGGTCTTTCCTGCACTAATTTACAAAATAATGTCACTTATGATTCAATGCATGTTCACACTAGCACTAAAATATGTGTTATTAATGAAAATTCCTCTAAATTATGGCACCAGAGACTAGGTCATATCTCCATAGAAAGAATTAAATGATTACTAAATGATGGAGTACTTAATACTCTGGATTTCACTGATTTTAAGACTTGTGTGGATTTCATAAAGGGAAAGCAGACCAACAAGTCAAAGGAAGGTGCCAATAGGAGTTTAGAAATATTAGAGATCATATATATTGATATATGTAGTCCAGACATGGACTCACATGGTCAGAGATACTTCATCTCTTTTATAGATGATTGCTCACGATATATGTATCTCTACATGCTTCATAAAAAGAGTGAAGCATTAGATGCCTTTAAGATCTTTAAGGTTGAAATAGAGAAATAATGGGGGAAGAAAATTAAGATTGTGAGATCAGATAGAGGTGGAGAATATTATGGTATATACACAGAAGATGGACAAGCACTTGGGCCATTCACAAAATTTCTTCAAGAGCATGGGATTGTTGCCCAATACACCATGCTTGGTTCACTTGACCAGAATGGTGTAGCAAAAAGAAGAAACCGAACATTATTGGACATTGTGTGGAGTATGCTTAGCAGCTCCAGTCTTCCTAAATCCTTGTGGACTGAAGCACTTAATATGAAAATGTATATATTAAACCGAGTTGCAACCAAGGTTGTTCCTAAAATTCCATTTGAATTATGGAAAGGTTGGAAACCGAGTTTGCGACATATGCGCATTTGGGGATGCCCCTCTAAAGTAAGAATATATAATCCACAAGAGAAGAAGTTGGACCTAAGGACCAATAGTGGGTATTTTATTGGATATGTTGAAAGGTATAAAGGTTATAGATTTTATTGTCCATCTCACAACACTAGGATTGTCGAATCAAAAAATGCAAAGTTTCTTGAAAATGACTTGATCAGTGGGAGTGATCAAACCAGGAACATAGTTTCTGAGAGGGATCATTCAGAATCTCAACCTTCCACCTCAAGTGATAGATTGGTTATTATTCACAGCACCTCTCAATTACAAATTGGTGTTGAATAACCAATTTTTGAAGTTCCACAAGCTGCTGATGACATTCCAATAGATCAAGTAGTTCAAGAGTTTCCAAGAACTTTTGAACAATAAGTTGAACCACATACTTCTCAGGAAGATGATGATACAACATTAAGAAGATCTACTAGACCAAAGAGATCAGCAATTCCTGATGATTATGTTGTGTATCTGCAAGAATCTGATTATAACATTGGAGCTGAAAATGATCCGAAGTCCTTTTCACAAGCCATAAGTTGCAAAGAATGAGAATTATGGTATGATGCCATGAAGGAAGAGATGAATTCTATAAAGAGAAACGAGGTCTGCGATCTTTTTGAGTTGCCTAATGGTGCAAAATCCATTGGATGTAAATGGGTCTTTAAGACAAAGAAAGACTCATTGCACAACATTAAGAGATACAAGGCAATACTCGTTGCGAAGGGATTCACTTAGAAAGAAGGAATCGATTACATAGATACTTTCTCTCCTATATCTAAGAAGTATTCCTTGCACATTATTATGGTGTTAGTAGCCCATTTTGACTTGGAGTTGCAACAAATAGATGTGAAAATGACATTTCTCAATGGAGATCTAGAGGAGGAGGCTTACATGAAACAACCTGAACGATTCCCCTCTAGTGATGGTGAGCAATTGGTTTGCAAGCTCAAGAAATCCTTGTATGGTTTAAAACAAGCATCCCGCTGATGGCATTTGAAATTCCATAATGTAATTTCTTCTTTCGGTTTTGTGGAAAACATGATGGATCAATGTATATACCTGAAAGTCAGTGGGAGTAAAATTTGTTTTCTTCTTTTATGCATGGATGACATTTTGCTAGCAACCAATGATAAGGATTTGCTACATGAGGTGAAACAATTCCTCTCTAAAAATTTCGATATGAAGGATATGGGTGAGGCATCTTATGTCAGCACCTCTTAATTACAAACTAGTGTTGAACAACCAATTGTTGAAGTTCCACAAGCTGCTGACGACATTCTAGTAGATCAAGTAGTTCAAGAGTTGCCAAGAACTTTTGAACAATGAGTTGAACCACATACTTCTTAGGAAGATGAGGATACAACATTAAGAAGATCTACTAGACCAAAGAGATTAGCAATTCATCAATATTATGTTGTGTATCTGCAAGAATCTCATTATAACATTGGAGCTAAAAATGATCTGGAGTCCTTTTCACAAGCCATAAGTTGCAAAGAATGAGAATTATGGTATGATGCCATGAAAGAAGAGATGAATTCTATAAAGAGTAACAAAGTCTGCGATCTTTTTGATTTGCCTAATCGTGCAAAATCCATTGGATGTAAATAGGTCTTTAAGAGAAAGAAAGACTCATTGCGCAACATTAAGAGATACAAGGCAAGACTTGTTGCGAAGGGATTCACTTAGAAAGAAAGAATCGATTACACAGAGACTTTCTCTCCTGTATCTAAGAAAGATTCCTTGCACGTTATTATGGCATTAGTAGCCCATTTTGACTTGGAGTTGCAACAAATGGATGTGAAAATGACATTTCTCAATGGAGATATAGAGGAGGAGGTTTACATGAAACAACCTGAAGGATTCCCCTCTAGTGATGGTGAGCAATTGGTTTGCAAGCTCAAGAAATCCTTATATGGTTTAAAACAAGAATCCCGCCAATGGTATTTGAAATTCCATAATGTTGTTTCTTCTTTCGGTTTTGTCGAAAACATGATGGATCAATGTATATACTTGAAAGTCAGTGGGAGTAAAATTTGTTTTCTTCTTTTATATGTGGATGACATTTTGCTAGCAACCAATGATAAGGGTTTTCTACATGAGGTGAAACAATTCCTCTCTAAAAATTTCGATATGAAGGATATGGTTGAGGCATCTGACGTCATTGGTATTAAAATCCATAGAGACAGATTTCGAGGCATCTTAGGTTTGTCTTAGGAAACCTATATTAATAAAATTTTAGAGAGATTTCAGATGAAGGATTGTTCACCAAGTGTCACTCCCATTGTGAAGGGTGATAGGTTTAATTTGAACCAATGCTCGAAGAACGACTTTGAAAGAGAACAAATGAAGAACATTCCACATGCTTCTGTTGTCAAAAGCCTAATGCATGTTCAGATCTGCACAAGACCTGACATTGCATTTGTTGTAGGAATGTTGGGACAATATCATAGTGATCTAGGTTTAGACCACTGGAGAGCTACAAAGAAAGTAATGAGGTATCTTCAAGGAACCAAAAACTACATGCTTATGTGTAGACGGACGAGCAATTTGGATGTAATTGGCTGCTCATATTCTAACTTTACCGGATGTGTTGATTCATGCAAATCAACATCAGGATACATTTTTATGATGGCTGATGGAGTTGTATCATGGAGGAGTGTCAAGAAGACCTTGATTGCCACTTCCACTATGGAAGCCGAGTTCACCTCCTGTTTTGAGGCTACTTTACATAGTGTATGGCTTAAGTGTTTCATTTATGGGCTTAGTGTGGATTCTATCTCTAAGCCATTGAGAATATATTGTGACAATTCAACTGTTGTTTTTATGGCTAAAAGGAACAAAAGTGGGAGTCAAAACAAACACATCGACATTGAGTATTTAGCTATAAGGGAACATGTTAAAGAAAAGAAAGTGGTCATTGAGCACGTCAATGTTGATTTGATGATCACTAATCCTTTGAATAAGGGCATGCCATCATTTAAATTCAAGGATCATGTACTGAATATGGGACTTGGTTCCATTATGTAGTTTCTCATTGTATGGACAATGTTATTTTAATGAAATTCTTAACTATTTTGATGTTTTCCTCATATTTATGTGCACCTTAATTTGCTTTGAGAGAATTCATTTGTGTAGGACCAAGAATAAACATAGGGTTTATTCATTAAGAAATTATTTCCACATTAATTATAATAAGAATAAATACATACTAATACATGGAAGATAATACTCGTCATTAGAGGACTTATCGCCATGATTCATGTATCTATTACTTAATACAAATTATCAATGGGTTTTAAGATGAGACATTAATATTGGAAGTATGGACCAAGTGGGAGAATGTTAAGCTCCCTTTACGTTTTCCCAACTGCCACATACAATTATGGAAGTAAACTGCAGTCATTTCCTTCAATCATGGGAAACCAACTGCAATCATTTCCTAAAATTATGGAAATTAACTGCAGTTAATTAATTCTTGTTGGGAGCTCCTGGAGTGGTCCATTACTTCCTCTACAGTTCTCTACCAAGATCTGTGGAACACTTGACACATAGCCAACAGAAGCTTGATGGAAGCTTGGCTATAAATACTTTTGTTTGGTCCCCAAGCTCACTAACTCAATCCCCTTTAGTTTAACACCGTCAAGTTAAAGTGAGCAGAGTTTGGAAGTGCCAAGAGGAAGTGAGATTTTGGATATTTTTTGTTTGCAAAGCTGGTTCTACCTCTTGCGCGGTCAGTGGAGCTCTGTATTTTTTGCTGCTCTATTTTATGGGCCACGCTTGCTGTTATTCATGTTTTACATTAGGAATTTACGTGCCAAATTCAACATGAGTGGAAATCCTTGCGAAGTATGCCTTGTTCACTATTGTTGCGAATCATGTGCTCTATGCCAGGAATACAGAGAACTAAAGGACAGAGGATTAAATCCCAATCTCCATGTACTCACATTTTAGAAAACAAGGCTCTGCTTCTCATGAAATCAAATCTATTTGCTATGGTTATTAACAGTTCTGTTTCAAATTGTTGGTTTGCTATTTATAGACCAGCTTCATGATTGCATAAATAATTTCACTAGACTAGCAGTTTTATTTAATATGTGCCTAGCTTTCATAATTTGCAGGTTAGAAACTATAGAATTTTTAGAAAGAAGAAAGAGTATTCAGAAACAGCATGTCGAGTACAAACAAATTTTAGGAAAGACTTTTACTAGTAATTTGGCAAAGCAAAAGCCTATCATTTTGTCATCTGTGTAGAAAAGGAAAGAAGAGAGGCCTACAGTTGCATTGGACATTTGCAGGCATTCTTGCTTTTATTGAGCAACATCAATAGTTGGAGGTATTTTTCTTGGGCATTAAAGTTCAAATTTAACATTGTTAAAGTTTTCGATTCTTTTTAAGTGTTTACTCCACATTAAGAATCATTATTAAGCTAATAACAAATGCTTTCTTCTATTAGTGAGGAAAACAAGGAAATATTAGATGTGTGTGTGTGTGTTTATTGTTCAATTGTAGCTATGCATGAAATTGTCATGGAATTAGTCGTGTTTGTAGAGTTGTGGACAATTCCCAGTGGAAAAAAGCTAGAGGAAATCAAATGATTGATTCAATGATTAAATGGGAAATGGCATGTGAATTGGTAGTGGTGTAGAGAAACACATATATCATTGATTCGAGAGATCGGTAAACTAACCACGGACCAAAGGACCCATTGGACAAATTCTTTCTTCTATCAGTGAGGAAACCAAGGAAAGGATCAGTGGAATTGTTGGTCTAATATATCAAGCTATTGCGTGTATTTCATAGTGGGTCAGACACGTCTAAGCAGTTGTATTACATGCAATGGTGACATGGAAATAATTCTTCATCCATGAAAGATGTGCAAGACAAAGGGCGGGCATGAAAATGTTGATTGCATCATTGTTCACAGAGTTGGATGTTGATCATAACACTAACACAGGGCCAATCTTTAGCATAAAGGAATTGAATGAATTAATGAGTACAACTAGAGATATGGGACACTTTAATGGGGTCAAGAACTTATTTATTGTGGATCGTATCTAGCAATTAATAAAAGTGAAAGGGTTCCCATTTTTTATCCAAACACTGGGGAGGTTCCACTAGCATATGTTGTGCCTACCCTTAGAAGCTCTTTGATAGAGAAAGTTGTCATTGATTACCTAGCCAAGTAGGTAGTGCCATATAAAAGTCTTAGGAACTTCTCACGACTCAATCATCCTTGACAACCATGATATTTGTAAATCCATGTCAAGTAGTGGATGGTAGTCACACCCTAGTTTTGTTCATTGTTGTGTTGAGGGTTGTTGCTTATGGTGTGTGGGCGCGTTGATATGTGTTGTGATGAATTGGGAAACTGAGCAGCCATTATTGTTTTTGTGTGAAGGAATTGCACTATGTACCAAATCAATCTCTTCAGCCTGTGTTGTTGTCCTCAATCCACATTTGGGCGGATGCTCAAATCTGATTAACATGTGTTCTCAGCTTAAGTTCCACGAGGTTAAAATCAATGTTGCACAAGAAACATAATTGTGGTTATTAAAATTCTTGGTGGAATGATTTTTTTTGTTTTAAATTTATTTGTAGTTTGTATTTTAAACCTAATAAGACTAGAAACTCCAATATAATTGTTTGTAAATTAAAAGTGCAAAACCAATTATTGAACAGTGGAATATAATTATATTAGTGGTTATCCAGGTTCTTCGATACCAAGAGAATGTATTTCTAAGTTAATTGTGTGAATGTGTTATAGATTGATGGATCTTTTTGTGCTTTGGGTTTCAAGAGAATCAGCTATAGGTTATGAGATCCATGTGTGTAGAAAGGTTAGTTGCATAATTCATTGTTGGATACAGTCCAATATCAAGATTGTCTTTCAAGAGATTGAGAAGTGTATATTATGAAAATTTCATCAAGGATGGTAGGCTATTTCTCAAATGCACTAAATGGGAAGTTTGAATATTGGGGTGTTGAAAAGAGTGTTGTTCGGGAGACTTCAAAGTAGCGATAAGTGTTGAGAAATACTAGTCAGATAGATGTGACATGAGAATTGTAATTTGTCATTTTTGTATTAATATTTGTAATGATGTAATGTAAGAATTAAAGGGGGACTTGGAATAATGCTTACATTATTATATATAGGATTGGGTTATTGGTTCTTCGAGTTTTGTTGACAGATTTTCTAAAAAGTATTCTCCTTGTTTGGAATCTATTGGATCTCATCAACACTATTTATGTGGCTTGTAATTTTACTTTGTGTGGGATATAGGAATTTCTTGTTTTGAGTAAATTTTTCTACCATGTCTGCTCCATTTTTCTTGCCTAATTAGATGGATAAATTAATATATAAGAAAATTCTATGTAGCAAAATGTTCCATTTTACAATAACACTTGTAATTCCTTTTTGTTCGCAAGTTAAATTAGATCCTGGCTCCTTGCCCACTAATTTCCTAGGGATTTGAGATTATTCCAATTCTAATAAGTTCATATTCTAATTTGATGGGGAAATTAATATATAAGAAAATTTATTTAGCAAAATGGTCCATTTTACAATAAGATGTGTAATTTTTTTCCTGAAATTAAAGTTGACCCATAACCTTTTTATACATAAGTAAATGTGAGTATTGATAAGGCATTCTTCGTGTTGCAATACCATATTAACATTTTAATGTAGCTATATTAGTTTTAAGACAAAAAACACTTTGTATTAAACAGTCAAATATTATATTCATTATTTTACTTTAAAAATTAATATCAACTGAATTCTCTTAAATATAAATTTTAAGCCAAAAATAGTTCTAGACAAAAATTTTTGAGACAAAAATATTTTAAGCCAAAACTTTATATTTAAGACAAAAACAATTTAAGAAAAAATTATTATAATACAAAACTTCATATTTAAGACAATCGCCACTTAAGAAAATAAAATTAAAAGGAAATCATTTAAGATAGTTTACAATTAAAACAAAACAATGAAAAAACTTCATATTTAAGACAATGAATATCAAGAGGAACCCAATTAAGACAATTTACAATTAAGACAAAACAATGCTTCCTAAGTCCACTAGCTAGTCGATGCTACTATCTCATGCATATCATAAGGATGCTTATATTTCACTTACCATTCCGGGTATGTCATATAAAGACAATGATTTGTTAGGCTCTTTGTTTTGTTAGGGTAGTGAACTTGAAGAACACAATAACATGAAATTTAATCATAGCAATTTCTTTCTTTTATATTATATTTTTCCTTTTCAGTAATCCTTTTTAATTAAATATAAAATAGAATATGTTATTATATTAAAATTTTTAATTAATTATAAATTAAAATATGTCATTTTGAAAAGTATAGTAATCCAAAAAAATTATATCCAAAAACCATGAACATCCATAAGAATCTACGTACAAGAGCTTAGCAAAGTTATTAGTATTTTTTGGTTGCCATTGTTAAAGTGAAGGTTAAAATGTTTAGTTTTAAAGATATTCAAGTGTATGCGAAGCTCATTTCTAGAAGGCTAACACAATAAGGAAAGAAGACAAGAGGAAAAAGAAAGGAAACAGTCACGGGTCACAAAGAAAGGCTAAAGAAAACCAAGATTTTTTTTTAAAGGAAGAGCCAAAGTATTTCGAAGAGATCATAGAGGATATCACCACACTTTTGGAATCTAAAGGGAAATTAGATGAAGTAGAATGATTTGAGGATAAATGGATTAGGATAGATCTAGTAACACTTCCAAAATTTACTGGTAATTTTTTTAATTTTTTGGAACACTCAAAATGAAAACTTTTCTTCGATGTAAATAGCTGATTGAGTATCGGTCTAATAACCCATATGATGAAGTATGCGGTGCCTTAGTATTGGATCTTATCAAACATGCATTGGATGAGAATCCCTTATACAAGGTAGAAAAATCTACATCTTCCTAGGAAGCATGGAAGACCTTGGAAGTAGAATTTGGTATAAAGGAAAGTGACATAAAGCAACAAATTTTGTTCCATTTTGTTCAAGAATCAATAGAAAGTTAACTACACATTTGAGAGTAAATGAGAAATACTCTAGGAGGAAAACAAATCTCAGAGAATCTCACTCAAATGTGGATGATGAGATTGTAAAAGTGAAACCCACCATGTAGACATGCATATGGATGAAGAAGACACATAAAATATTTTAGAGTGAGAAGTTGAAGCGTCTACGTGTGAAGTAGAGTAAGAGAATATAGATGTTCGAGAACCCCATTGTAACATGGATGGTGAAGATGATGGTGAATCCCAACATGATGAGGCACATGTGGATGGTGATTGCAAAGTGAGTTGTGAATTGGTGAATCAAACAATAGACCTTGTTGAGGATGGTGAAGCTTCCAATAAACAAGTGAATAACATGTGTGATCTAGTTGGTATGATTATAGTTGATTATGATCTCTTTGCATCAAAGTTTGAGAATAACAAAGGAAAAGTTTCATGTGAAGTAATGGTTTGTAGAGATGAAAGTGCATCCCTCATGACTCCAACAACAAATGATGAATTTGGTGAAGTTGAAATTATTAATGAGCACCTGCATGCTCAGATATCTCACCACATAGTGAATGAAATTATGTTGATGAAATTTGTGGTCTCCTTTCTGAAACAAGAACTGATTGTGGAAATATTAAAAGTGCCAAGTTTGATGAAGAATTGAAGGTCGAAGATACCATTGTAGAAGTAAGTTATGAAGCAATAGTTAGAATTTCTAATGAAACGGTGCACAATCTATTAGAAATTGATGATTAAGAAGATGATAAAGTGACTCACTAGTTTTTTACGACAATATCCTCTAATAACATAACAATGGAAGATAGCTTCAATGAAGTTGAACAGGAAGAGAAGTAAGAATAAGAATAGAAATATCTCACTGCAGAGCATAATGAAGATGTTTTTAACATTGATTTTGAGTGTACAAGGAGACAAGACAATAGTCTAATTACAATTATAGCTAAAAGAGAAGATGAAGAAAAAGATATAGGAAAGGGCATGGAAGTTTCTGAAGACAAAGAAGAAATAATTGAAACGACCTTTCAACAATGGAGTCAATAAGAGATCAAGCTCTAATATGAAGAAATATGGCTGAAAGAAGATCAGGAATATTAAATAGAAAATGCATGGAAAAGTTCATAGTTTTAAGATAATGAGTTGTGGTAGTATTCCATGAGTGGACAAAATTTTCAAGAGGAAGCTATATAATACATGCTCTGAAATCCTAAATTGTTTTTTAGAACGAATGTAACATAATTCAAAGAAAATTTTCACTAGCAGCAAGTGAAGAGATATGGAGATTACATTAGGAATGCACAACTAAAAATGAAGGAGTTTCAAGGGCATAGAATATGGATAAATGAGAAAGAAAAAGTTGCATTGTAAAAAAAAAAAAAATTGAGTCAAATTTGTAATGCAAGCGTAGCATGCATAGTTGAGTCATGGTTAAGTTAAGGTTGACTCATATGGTCGTAATTAAGGGGGAGTTTTTAAAATAGTAATTACTCCTACATGCATGCAATGCATGAAGAGTAGAGTAAGTTAAGGAAAGTGCTCCAATTCTAATATTAGAAGTAAAGTGAGCTGGAATTAGAAGGTTAATGATTTATCTAGAAATGTTGAGTAAAAAAAAAGAAAAATGTTGACTTGAGTTAAAGGAAAGTTAGAAAAAATTAGTTAAAGTTTGAAGCCTTAGTTGGCATGATGAAAGGAGAGTTAGACTTTGCATGATTCCATATTTAAAATGTTTGGTGTTTATATACCTATGGCTGGACAAATGTAATGTAAAGAGAGAAGAGAAAATAATCGTAGCTCGGTGGCTATATATGAGAGAAGGATTAATGAATAGAAATGATTTATTCAAGAAGAAGATTGTGTATTTAGTTGTCTTGTGTTTGCATGCTTATCTTTTCCTCTAGATAATAAGAACTAATCTCCCTACACATTTTCATGTAATAAAATTGTTTCATGACTTGTGAAATGATCCACCCAATGGTGTTAGACATTGGGTGATTACACACTATCCAAAACGATATAAACTTATGCATTTTACCTCTAACTCCTTCACCAACTCTTCATCTCACATCAGAACTTATAATCCCAATGGTACTTGGTCAAATTCTTATTGCCTTACCCAACTCTCTTGTCGCATTTAAAAGCAATCATTCAAAACTGAATAAGGTTGTATCCTTCCAGTTTGGATGGGTCACTATTGTATATTACATACTTTTCCCAAATGATAGTTTGGCTCAACCTGTCTAAATAGTCATATGTTCTCCTTCGTGATCACATAACTCATGCGCTATCCTGCCATGACAACTCTAGTTGATTCAAATCATTCCAATGGGTGCCTCTCTACATGCTTACATGCTACCCTTATATGTTCATCCAATGTGCTACACGTTACCCTTGTCTTTAGACTAGACTTGTTCAATCATCTTATGCAAGCCCCTTGATGCTTCACATTCCATTAAATGGAAAACAAATGTCTAAGGATTGTGCTTGTAATCATTCCATCATATGTTTATTACTCTCCTTCACGTAATATGATTATTCTAAGTGTATATCCTTCCATCCTAGGTTTGTAGCTCTGAATCAAATTGTGTCTGGCATTAATAGAGATTATGAATATACATAAGGAGAGGGAGACTATTGGGTTTCATCTCCCAATGTCTCTTCATCTTCTAACATCCTTTATTTTTTTCTATCTATAATATTTACATAATTTTTCCTAATAAAAAATATTAGGTGTCAACATTCCCCCCTTAATCTGAAGGGATGCTAGTGAGTCCCAGCATCATTTTGAATCTTTCAAACTTCTTCCTTCCAAGACCTTTGGTGAAGATGTCTGCAATCTACTCATTTGTGGAACAATGTTGTAGGTGGATTGTTTTGGCCTCAATATAATGTCAAATCAGATGATATTTTGTATTTATGTGCTTTTTTCAACCATTGGCCAACTTTGGGTTATTCGCCAACTTTATTGCAAAAGTGTTGTCAATCAAAATAGGAGTTGAAGGTACTTGTTTCTCCTACAAATCTTCCATAATTTCCCTGAAGCACACAATTTTCTTTATTGCTTTAGTTGTTGCCACATATTACACCTCAGATGTGGAATCTGCTAGAACTGATTGTTTGTGTGACCTCGAGGAGACAATTCCCAACCTAAGACTTATAACATAACTTGAAGTAGATACTCCAGTTCCATTCAAGTACTTTAGAACTCGTTTTGCAACAGACTAATGACCCTGACAATTCCTTAGCACAAACCTAGAGAGAATTCCAACAACAAATGAAATTTTTGGTTTAATAGTAGTCAAGTAGTTAAGACTTCTTACAAGTTGTTTATACTTTGTTTCATCCTCAAATTATTTTCCTTCAACGAATGTGAGATTTAAATTATGTTCCATTGGATTAGTTAAATGTTTTCACTGGGTGATGCCAAACCTATTCAACAGATCTCTAATGTACTTATTTTGAGAGAGGAATATAAACTTCGGGTGTTGGGTTACTTCAACACTAAGATAATAGTGAACATAGCCCAAATATATCATTTCAAAACCTCTCCTAAGTTCTTTCTTTATGGCTACAGTGTAGTTATCATTGTTCCTTGTCGTCAAAAGATCATCTTCATACACCACAAGATACACAAGTATTTTTCCAACTTTATTGACAAACAAAGTTGCATCATCAAGATCATAATATTTGAAATTGAGTTTCAAAAGATTCTCTGTCAACTTCTCGTACCAGTCTCATGGTGCTTTCTTAGGGCCGTAAAAATAATTTACAATCTTACATACTTTTTGTTCGTAACTGTTCACAACAAATCCTTCTGGTTGGGAGTAAAAACATTCTCCTTCAAACCTCCTTTCAAGAAAGTAGTTTATACATCCATTTGATGGAATTTCCAACTATTCTAAGGTGCCAGGGAAAAGAGTGTTCGGATGGAGTCCCATTTTTCTATGAGGGACAAATAATCCTCATAATTGACCCGTTATTTCATTGAAAAGGATGTTACGATTTCAAACAACCATATGATGGAGAATATTGTATGCTAGTAGTAATTTTTTACAACGTTTCAAATCAGAATGTGAATGTAGAGGACTTTTTGAGAATTTTATGTGAGGGTCCAGCGATTCTAGGCTCTGATATTCTATCATAATGGTGGCATGATATTGCGTTATCCAATGCAATGTGGTTAGAGGAGTTGCATTAGTTGTAGGATTGGTCATGGTGAAGATAGGAAAGGTTGCGAGGTTTGTTTTGGTGACTAGCAAGGAAAACGAAAATTGTTCTTCACTAAGGAAGAGCATATAGAATCATATTCTTTGGTGAGATCGATACAAAACAAAGGGGCATTGGAAAATGCATTTGTGTCTTTCAATGCAATTGTCGATGAATTTTTCTCCTCAATGGGTTGTTTTGTTGGTTAGATGGTGCTAGGGCATAATATGATTGATACAATCAAGGATGGGGTTCATTAGTGTGAATAATGTTGTGATGCCATGGGCCCTGCGGACCTTTCTATCTGCTTATCTGCTATTGAAATTTGTTTGCTTGCATTGGGGTGCCATGGTTGGGTCTTCACAGTCATTTTGGTTCCTACCATATCTGCTCTGGGTTATTCCATGGCAACTCTATTGGTGGCCTTGTGTAATTTTCTTCATGGTTATATGTTGGTCTTTTTACCTGTTTGGTAATGGTTGTGATGCTTATCTTTGGGAATTTGAGAGATGCACCCTTTTCTAAGGGTTCTTTTATGTAGGCATATGTGCCTAGTTTTATAGATTGATAAGTAGTTTCCCGTTTTTTGGAAATTTGACAAATGCACACTTTTCTATGGGTTCCTTTATGCAGGCTTGCATGTCTAGTTTTCTCGATTGATGAATGACTACCCGTTGTTTGCACTATATCTAGTATTTCCCTATGGGGTTTCTTTGAGGGGATAGGGTGTCCCGTAACTTGTTATTAGTCATGTGTACATTGGGGGTTATTCTAGCACATATACTATATGCATGATTATGTAAAATGTATATATTTTAATCTACTAAAATAGGAATTTCTTTATTAGAATGATGTATTGACAAGGAGAATTTAGTGAAAGGATTTGAGGAGGTGTATATCAATGTATATTGAAATTAGGTTTATTCTTTAGTATCCCAGAAACACACATGCTATAGGTTTATTAAGTGGAAACTCGATGCCATGATCCCATCACCTATTACATGATGTGTGCTAGAAATCCTCATCTGAATGTGTCATATGATGTGTGTATCCATGACGAGTGTTTCAATCTACCACACAATGTGTTTTCTTATGTCCTCGTCTTGATTAGACACATTATATTTGCAACCCAAACTATTTATCCATCCATAAGTGAACCCCTTAGCATGCAACATGTCCAAGCTAAACCAATTTCTATGCAATAAATATCCAAGTCAAAATTTATCATGTTGTACATGCTACATTTGTGAACTTATTTCCTTAAATTATCGTGCAAGAGTGTGTGCAAGAGTATTTCCTCAGAGTATTGTTCAATAGTATTTCTTGAGAGTATTTTGTAGCCCATATTCAATCATCAAGACACTTTTGTAATGAATAGAACACCTGCAATACATTTATAGTCGTGAGGAAATATCCTCCATCCAAGACATCAATTTCATTGAAAAATAAGAGACATACTGAGTAGAAATCTTCATTCAACCATATTATCCTACTCTGATCAAGTATATGAGACATGCACTATGTACATCAATTCATATAATCTATGAAATCATCAATCATCAAGATAGGGTAGATAATAAAGTAGGTTGTCATCAACGACAACACTAGAGACATAATTCCAACACACCAATGTTTGTAAGAACTGACATCGCCATACAAACACTTATGTCTATCCACATCAGCTCAACCCTCACAAAACCACAATCAATAATTTATAAAGCTTTTTCTTAACACCTTCCTCTCAAGACATCTCAGATAGGCTCACTCACCTTTATGGTCGCAAACCACCATGTTTTTGTGTAGTATGAAGATGAAGTGAGATGGTTACATGAGTCATCCTATCCATGCTCAAATTCACCACGATATGGGAATCTCTATCATACCTCTTTACAAAATACATGAGGAGAGGAACATTGGAAACAATTTTTCCATCGCAGTCCTCCACAATCCACTTAAGTTCCTGATTGTATGGTTACTCGCCCCCAAGAATCTTTATGCTCAATTCAAATTCCTCTTTGGCATGCCTATACTAAGGCTACAAATGCACCTCATCACATGATTTGTATGTGATCTATTCACCTATCTTGTCCTCAAATCATTCTAATATCCCCACAACCTTCATCTAAAATTACTATGAAAGTCATATGCATCGTTGATGTTGGAGCATCCTGCTCAGAATATTATTGTTCATTTGGCTGATTTATGGGGTGATGTTTTTAATTATTTTTAGGAACCTTGGAATTATTGTGTGAGAAATCTATTTGTGAGGTTTTCAGTTGTGAAATATTATCAACTATGTGAGAATATTAGGGATAATTGATATGTGTAGATCCCGTAGAGATCTTAGGGACTACAAGATCTTCGAATAGGAATTAGTTGAGTAAATTATGGGAAAAATCATGGACTTACTATAATCGATAATTATGTAATTAATCTATAAATGTAAGCCTATGAGGAGAGTGAAAAACAAGTGTTAGAGAGAGATAAGTAGTGGGGAGAATAGATCAGAGCACAAGATGTTTTGAATATATATATTTAAATATTGTTATGAATGAAAGGAGTTTTGCGTTCAAAACTTATTTTTGCGTGATCTTTTATTATGTGATTTGGTTTCGTTGATTCTTTAAATCGTAGGCTAAATCCTCTATTAAATACATGAAATTGTGTGTGAAATTAAAACCTTTAGTGGAGTCTAGTGTTTGAGGATTGCCTTGACAAAGGCTTTAATTTGCTGATCACCGATTGAAAGTGGACAGAGATTGAATGGACTGAAAAATCATCATTGATCACAAGGTGGATCAGTGATGATCTATTTGGGAGAAGATCGAAGGTGTTCGCTGGTGAATGTGCACACATTTTAACACAAGAAACAAAACCAATAACATTATAAAATCGAGTTAACTGATAAATCAATTGTGACCATTGAAATGATCCGACGATCATCACATCAGAAGATGCACACAGTTTAATCCAGCTTTCGAACGCGATATTTGATGGAATATTATTTAATCTAGTTGAATTCTAGATCCATCATAGCCATTCATTATCAAGGGACGAGATTTGATGGTTATCGCTATGGAATATGTGTGTTGGTTAGCATAAATTTAGGACGTGAAAAGGTTTTAACTTGATTTTAATTTGTTTGGGTTCCATGCAAGAGATCGGGGTTAGATAGTTTGGTAAACATGGTGTTTTAATTGTTTAAATTCTAGATTTTTCTAATGGGTGCAGCTTCACTACATCAAAGTGGTATCAGAGCAGAAGAAGATTCTGCGTGAAGTATGAGTATATTGTAGATTTGTCAGATTTAGTATTTATAACTTTTGTACAGAGTAACAGTAGAGGAAGGTGAGAAGATTTGATGTAGCCTAGAGCAAGGAGTGCTCATATCGTTCCAGAGAAGACAACCAAAGAAATGCCAAAAGACTGAGCTCAGAGGAGAAAAACTTAGTGAGGTATCATGTAGCAGGGAGGACTTGCTACTGCAGAGGTTTTTTTGTAGCTCATGAATGTTGTTACAAGAGGCGAAGAAAGCATATGACAAGGAAATTCAAAGGTGAAACAGAAACAAAGGGAAAAGAAGAGGAGTTAGTTTTAGAATTTGATTGAGATAAGTCATGAAGAGCGTAGGATAAGTATTGCAGTGATGACATCAGAGTTGAATATACTACAAGAATGTTTTCAAGAGAAAGAGAATGAATACCGAAGACATGGATGGAGAATAAGGACACAGATAAAGTGGAATCTATTGCAACAGAAATGGAATGCTATGTTTATGAACAATCTTGAAAAAATATATATTTCTTTGTTGGAGAAGGAGAGACTCATATGAATTGAGTCACAACAAAGAAGATTTATTGAAACCCATAAATCCCGTGGTTGGAATTTGGTGCTCGAGGCATAAAAAGAGACCGAAAGGTCTGGTATTTTTAAAACTGATAGTTTGTCTGTGAATACAGCTATGGTACTAAATAAGGAACTTTTCACTATAGAGACAGCTAATGACCATTGTTATAATCAAGAAGTATTTTTTGAGCTTGAAGGAAATTGGGATGATCGTTTTTCATTCCATGAAGTTGAGTTTGCAGCTCAATTAAAGGAAATAGTAGCTAAAGAGGCAGAAGCCAAAGAAGTTAAGACCAATGAAATTGTAACAATAGGAGGAAAAGACACCATAGAGAACATCAACTATGTTGATGTGATTAACAAAGAGGAATTACTCATAGAACATGGTGGAGATTTTTTTTTACAGATATAAAAAATTTGGGTGACAGTTCGAGTGATGATGATGGTGAACTTTCAGATTTAGTTCTTACTAATCTCATCCCGACAGAGTTACCTAGAAAAGCTATAGGGGGAAATGGTGAACCAATTCGAGACTCATTCAAAATTTGGAAACCAGGAAAATGGGTATTCAAGTTTAATAATTCCTTCAAGATATTATTCTACGAATTTAGTGCCAGACTACATGATGAATTTATTCCTTTGAAGGACCATTAGCAAAACAGAGTTTAGAATCCTGGAGATAGCACGTCATTTAGACTTGTAGTTATAACATTACTACAGAAAAGTGACAGACCTCATAGACAAGAGTCTGATTTTCTTTCTACATTAGGACTTTGATGCAGGAGCATCCTTCTCAGAATATTATTGTTCATTTAGTTGATTTAGGGGGTGATCTTTTTAATTATTTTTAGGAATCTTGTATATATTGAGTGAGAAATCTATGTGTGAGGTTTTCAGTTATGAAGTATTGTCAACTATGTGAGAATATCAGAGATAATTGATATGTGTAGATCTCGTAGATATCTTAGGGATTACGAGATTGTCGAATAGGAATTAATTGAGTAAATTATGGGAAAAATCATGGATTTAGTATAATATATAATTATGTAATGAATCTATAAATGTAAGCCTACGAGGAGAGTGAAAAACAAGTTTTAAAGAGACTAAGTAGTGGGCCCAATAGATTAGGGCACAATATGTTCTGAATATATATATGTAAATATTGTTATGAAGGAAAGGAGTATTGTGTTCAAAACTTGTTTCTGCGTGATCTTTTATTATGTGATTTGGTTTCGTTGATTCTTTAAATCGTAGGTTGAATCCTTCGTTAAATACAGTAAATTGTGTTTGAAATTAAAACCTTATTGGAGTTTGGCATTTGAGGATTACCTGGACAAAGGATTTAATTTGTTGATCTCTGATTGAAAGTGGACAGAGATTGAATGAACTGAAAAATCATCATTGATCACAGGGTGCATCAATGATGATCTAATTGTGAGAAGATCGGTGGTGTTCCTTGGTGAACGTGCATGCACTTTAACACAAGAAGCGGACCTGATAACATTTTAAAATCAAGTTAACTGATAAATCAATCGTAACCGTTGAAGTGATCTGATGGTCATCACGTCGGAAGATGCACACATTGTAATCCAGCTTTCGGACGTGATAATTTATGGACTGCGATTTAATCCAATTGAATTCCGGCTTGATTGAAGTCATTCATTGTGAAGGGATGAGATCCGATGGATATCACTCCGAAAGATGTGTGCTGGTTAGCATAAATTTTGGATGCGATAAGGTTTGAACTGGATTTTAATTTGTTTCGGTTCCATGCAAGATATCAGGGTCGGATAGTTTGGTAAACACGAGTTTTAATTGTTTAAATTCTGGATTTGTGTAATCAGTGTAGCTTCAATACATCAATCGTCTACAATCTCCATGGATATAATTGTGTCCTCCAAGATTTCCTCAATCTTATCAGTGTTCCACTTTAATACTCCCAATGTCTTTCAATCAAGTAGTATTCCTTTAGTAAGAAAAACCCCATTATTCTCAATTGAAGATATATTTCCTTGGAGGTAAGATGCTCCTACATCAACTTGTATTGTGCTCAACATTTCCAGGTGGTGTTTGCTATCTCTCGTTCCTATCATCTTCAACTCGAGGTCATTCTCGCTGCTCCTTTCTGTCCTTCATTCTGGGGTCCCTAGCCCTTCTCTATACGTTTCTGTCTTTCGGGTAAAAATGGCAGCAGAAGATTTCCATTTCCATTTTGCATGTTAGGTTCATGGGGCTCAAAGTGGTAGTGAAAGAGCAATTAGAGTCATAAGAATAGATCTCTCCTCCAAATTGCAACTGGCCTCTCAGAGTCTGGAAATGATGGAAACTATGGCCAAGAAGAGGCAACAGATTGATCATCTTGAGGCTCATTGTAATATTGTCTATTAATTGGCCTTAGTATTGGACTGTGGAATAGTTATCAAAGAAAAAAAATCCTTTCCTTTCCTAGGAAAATCCCTCTTAGTTTTTGGATATTACAGCTAGAAATATCCCTTTTCAATTTCTTGGCATTAAGGTGTGTAGATATTTCTTAACTGAGGAGGGGAAAGAATTTTCTTCAACCTTATTTATTCAAGGCTCTTTGTAGCAGGTACGGAGCTAAGACAATGATATAATGAGTTCATAATGAGCATGACATGGAAACTATGAGAGGATCACTAGTGGTAGATTGTGTCAACCCATTAGTATTGATGATGAAATATCTACTTAACTAGTTCAGAGGCTTGATGAAGAGATCTAGCTCAGTGTGCAATGATGGAAAGAAAACTTGGATCCTATGAGAAAAAATCCTAAGAATATAATACCAATCCTTGATGCAGAAAGTGAAATTCAAGAAGTTGAAAATCAAACTAACACATTTAAATCTATAAGTGTTCATTGAGATGGAGGGAATGGGAATCATATTGAAGTAGTTGGAAATCATATCTATCTCATAGTCACTCTTGCAATCATGCCACTAGGAGAAAATGAATGTTTTCATGTGAGTTATAAATTGAAGGATATTAATGAATGTAGGGAAATTATGATATGGCCCCACCTTAAAAGTTAAGAGAATTTCTTTAGATGCCTACCATTGATAGGAAAGTCAAACTATTATCCCTTGAGGTTATCCAAATGGAAAGTGTTAGAGATATTGTTGCATTTTTCATTAATGAGATAGGGTCCTAACCATAGATTATTAAACTTGCCATGCTTACCTAAGTCCTCATGTCTCGTATCCCACCATTAGTCTAGCTACCTTTTTTGGAAGTCACTTGGCTTGACCTTTTTGTCAAACACCTCCTTCCATTCTTTGTTTATATTCATTTCTGTTGTTTTGCAGCTAAATTATCTTCTCATGGACCTTGACCAACTAATTTCTTCTCCTTTAGATCTTATCTAATTTTGCTACTAAATATTGTAGAAGCTTCATCATAAGTAGCTCAAGCTAAATAGGTATCACTAATTCCATGCCATACCAGCGAAAAAGGAGCTTTCTCTATGATTCTCTTTGTGTTGATCATGTCTGCCCATAGTGCTAGTACCTAAGCTATGAGTCTCATGCATTTATGTTCTTTTCTAAAGTATTATTGACAATTTTAATGATATTTTTGTTTGAAGACTCAACTTGGTCATTCCCATGGGGTAGTATTGAGATAAATAGTTCAGGATGATTTTTTATTTTTGACAGAAAGATAAAATCCTAAAGGACCTAAAGGCTTTAGTTTTGTTAATTACTATTTGGTTAGGACAACAAAACCTAGAGAAGATGTTATCTTCTAGTAATATAATGATAACATGGTCAGTGGCATGTTTGGTGGGAATGACCTTTACCCATTTGCTGAAGTAATAAATAGTTGTAAGGATTCATCTATATTGGCCACTGAAAGGGGGGTGTATTTATGCTATGAAGTAAAGGCCCCACAAGGGGCTTCTACTTGAAAATTCTTCAAAGGTAGTGTAGGTAGCTTTTATCTTCCAACAAATGTTTGCCATTCTATGTTAGCCCTAAAAAATTTATGAAGATAAAAAAACATGGTAGGCTAATAGTACCGAAATGTTATAATTTAATGAGTTGTAGACCTTACTACAAAGTGACCTCCATATATCCCTTGGTACATGTCCAAGATTAGATATTCAACCTCATATTACATCATGCATTTTAGGTTTAGTCCCTCAAGATTTATCCACTTCAATTAAGTACCTACAACATAATATCTAGTAGTCTTAAGCTTCAAGGATCTTTTTGATATTTATCCAAGCATAAAGGGAAAATATTTGTGGTCAGTAAATGGGCTATGTCTTTATAGAAAGGAGAGTGATGATAACATACTTTTCCAGAATTACTTTATAGAGACTCCCTCCCAACCATTCTTAAAACTTATGAATTGATCCATTTTTTTTCACAACTTCTTTACATAAGGACATTTTATGATCAAATGAGTTAAATTATTATCATATTCCCTACAAAGAAGGTATATTACAGGTTAATGTTTATATTTATTCTACAAATTATTCCATATTAGTACTTTCTTTGTTAAGACTAGCCACAAATTTTTTTGGAATTTTTCCAATGCCTTAACCTTTTAGAACTGCTTCCACCACCAACCTTTGTTCCAGGCTCATATGAGAAATTTACTTGATACCCACCATGGAAGAATAATAACCTAAAGTTTGTTTTTTTATCACACCACTATATCCTCCTCCTCTAAAATTTTGACATGACTTCTCTATAAAATCATCCCACTTGTTGGCTTCATTTGCTACAAATAGTAGATATTTTTCCTTCTTCCACCTTTGTTTCCAAGTCGAAGTATTGGCCTAGTTCACTATGTGTTCAAGGGTGAAAATTCAAAATTCCACTTCCCTACACTAATTCTATCAGTCATGGAAGCCCAAATTCATTTTGGCACCCAACACATGGATCCATCTCTACTATTATTTGTTCCCCATTTCCTCCTCTAAAATGTTTCTTGTCTTCCTTTGATTCCACCAATCTATGGAGATGAATCTCCATAGTATTTTAGCCACCAAATACTTCCCAAAATAGATTATATTTTCTAATAACCATCCTTCCTCATCTTTTTTTTTTCGCTAATGTATTCAACCAAACCAGTGGAACATTTTCATTTTTCCCTCACCAAAGAAATATCAATACCATTTTTCTTATTCTATAGAACTACTTTGATAACATCTAATAGGGTTGAAAGCACGTGGGAACTGAAGGGATAATACCTTCTTCCCAGTTCGAAGATTTGAAATGAGAAGCTAATAGAATAAAAGTAAAATTACACAAACACAAAAATTGACTTGATTATAGGTTCCTCAGAGCATTAACCATAGTACACTTCTCAAAATTGATCAATGTTTTGAAACGATTTAATACTTTGATAAACATACAACCAAACAAACATTCCCACAAGAATCTCAAACACAAGCGTCACGTGTAAAGACTCACACAAAATATTGGGATGCAAACTACATAGAAGAAAAATAAAAGTGAAAAGAGTGAAGTTCCTACATGAGTGGAGTGAAAATTCACATTAGAGGTGAAGAGTGAATTAATTCTACATATTGTGCACATCGTGTCCTCCACACAAAGCCTCTATGAGGAGCTATAAGCCACCTCTGATGCCAAAGGCATAACTGTATCCTAAAATTTATCCACTTATGGACATGAATTCTTTATGATAATCAAAATTCAAGACACCAAATTTGCAGCATTCCATGCCATTCTCCAAGTTCATATTACTCCTACATGCCATGGTTCAAGCTCTCATTTTAGAGTAATCGAATTTATGGAATTTTTATCTTTTTTTTAACACATAAAATATTTCTTCTATATTTACAAAAATACTTGACTAAAAATTTGCGAAGAATAGAATGTTTAATTGAGCATGTTTCTTTTGAGAATAGTTGTGGTCATACTATTTTCATTTTCATTGTTTGTCCTTATTTCTAGTGCCCACCATAGGATGAAAAATATTCTGATTTTTTGTTCTATCCTTTTCTTTTATTGTATGTCTACCATAAACATCTATAACATGAATTGTGAATGGTTAGTTAGCCAATTGTGTTTGCAATATAGTTATAGTTAATAAATATGTCCGTATCTAGGCATGGGGTGTAGAAATATGGTCCAACCATGGATATGACCATACTTTGTATACTTTATGGATATATATACAATTGAAAAAATATAAAACACAATAATAAAAAATATGATGACCTTCATTTAGCATTGGAATTATCCATATAATCATGATTTCTGACTGCAAGTTTACCTTTTCAATTTTTTTCTTAATCCCATCCACCTAGCTAACCATTTTCCTTATACAATTGTAGCATAGTTAGCTATTGTATGGGTTGGTTTGTCTCTGAAATTTTCCGTCACAACTATAAACATAGTTACTGATCAATTGAGAAAATTGCCTAGTACCAATTTTTTGGGGTAGCAAAAAATGACTCAATTTGTTGGGTATACGACCAAAGTCCCACATTGACTAGAAGTGGGGAGGATCATGGGTATATAAGGATGGAAAAATATCTCCATTGGTATGAGGCCTTTTGGGGTAAGTCCAAAAGCAAATCCATGAGGGCTTAGGCCCAAAGTGGACAATATCATACCATTGTAGAGATATGTGGTGTCCAGAGTCCTTACAAGTGGTATCAGAGCCATGCCTTGAAGTTAGACAAGTGGATGAATCCTCGGAATGCCGAACGAAGGTGGTGGGCCTCGATAATATCACGATGGGATCCATGGATGAGCTCGGTTAGACAGGCAGTGTGCTCCGGATTCTTCATCGACGTGTCCTGGTCCCAACACGATGAAGAGGAGTTGACCTGGGATAGAGCAAGCTCTCGAGGCAGGTGGTGCTCCATGTAAGGCATGTGCTTCCAACGCATTGGAGCGGAGAATCCTTGTTGGTAAAGAGTGGATGGATGGATAATCGTTTGAGGGGAGGCTCGATGGTCCTTTGTTCGAGGGGAGGATTGTTGGGTATACGACCAAAGTCCCACATTGACTAGAAGTGGGGAGGATCATGGTATATAAGGATGGACAAATATCTCCATTGGTATGAGGCCTTTTGGGGTAAGTCCAAAAGCAAATCCATGAGGGCTTAGGCCCAAAGTGGACAATATCATACCATTGTGGAGATATGTGGTGTCCAGAGTCCTTA